>CM046872.1:30990849-31251443 GCA_025617745.1 Heliocidaris erythrogramma
TAGGGCTGTTTTCGCATAGAAATCAGCCGTTTCGTTCCCTTGGACCCCACAATGAGATGGGATCCATTCTAAGCAGATTTTATATTACTAAGAAAAGATAGAAATGGGTATGGTGGAGGAGTTGCTGTTTTTATTTCTAAAAGATTTGACTACAGGAGGAGAGATGATTTATGTCATCAAGATTTAGAATGTTTGTGGGTTGAACTTCATTATCCACATAAACCGCCTATTCTGATTGGAGCTTTTTATAGGCCACCTAATGCGACAACCGAATTCTTCGATAAACTTGATTCTAATCTTGAGTTGGCCAGCTCTGTTAACAAAAGTTGCATCTTACTATATAGGCGACTTTAACTGCAATTATATGCCTAATCTAGCTGACTCTAATACCAATAAACTAGACTACTACTCAAAGCTATATGGTTTTAGTCAACTGATCAACAGCCCAACTCGAGTTACTAACAGCTCGAGTACTATAATTGATCTTATATTTGTTTCCGATCCTGAGCTCTACCGTGAAGCAGGGGTTTGTCACACTAGTATTAGCGATCATTTTTCGTATATGCAGTAAAATCCTTCAATTTTAGTAAAAGAAAAAATCCCACCTCTGTTGAATTTCGTTCATTCAAGAATTTTGATCAAGAAAGGTTTCTTGATGATTTAAAAACTATGCCTTGGCATGTTTTCAAAGATATTAGAAACGTTGATCTTGCCTGGAAAACCTGGGAACATCTATTTTTCAAGGTCGTGAACAAGCATATTCGGTTATGCCACAAGCGAATTCGTAAAAAAGCTTGCCCATGGATAACGGACGATATTGTTCAATTAATGAAACAACGTGACCATGTTCACAGAGCTGCTATTCTTACAAAAGACGATGAGTTATGGAATAATTACAAATCCCTTAAGAATAAAGTTACACATCTAATTAGAAAAAGGAAGAAAGAATACCATTGTAACTTTATTGAAGAAAATCATGGAAATTCTCGAAATATATGGAAGTGTCTGAAACGTGTAATTCCAAAATCCAGCAAGATATCGCCGCATAGTTTGGAAATTGATGGTGCTCGTATATCAGATCCACCTAAAATAGCTAATGCTTTCAATAGCTTTTTTACTACCTGTGCTGCCAATATAACAAAAAACCTGAAAAGTTCTAGAACTGAATCTCATATCGGTGACGATACTCCGATTAATCATATCTCACAATTTGATTTGGACTGTGTGTCTGAGGATTTCGTAATTAAGGAAATTGATCGCATGTGTAAAGATAAAGCTACTGGCGATGACCACATTTCTTGTCGTCTTCTAAAAATGACGAAACAGGTGATAGCGAGATCGTTAACCGATATCATAAATGCATCTTTGACCACGGGATGTGTACCCAAGGGTTGGAAAGAAGCTCGAGTAATTCCAATTTTTAAAGCTGGTAATATGTCCGATCCAAGCAATTACCGCCCAATTTCAATTTTGTCTGTTGTTAGCAAAATCATAGAGAGGGCTGTACATCGCCAACTTTCTGAATTCATTGACGATAATAATATATTGAACTCCAGTCAGTCTGGTTTTCGAGCAAAGCATTCTACCGCAACAGCACTCATGAAATTTGTTAATAATTTGTCATAGAACATTGAAAACAGACAGATCTCTGGAGTAGCTTTCATAGACCTTCGTAAGGCATTTGACACAGTTGATCACAATCTTTTATTAGAAAAGTTATCTGCTATCGGATGTTCACATGAATGTGTAAACTGGTTCAGATCTTATTTAACAGGTCGTGAACAGTCTGTTCATTTTCAAGGTGCAAAATCGAATCCATTAACTGTATTGATGGGCGTACCACAGGGGTCTATTTTGGGTCCGTTATTATTTTCCATCTATGTACATACTTTACCAAATTGTATATCTGATGGTTATGTTGATATGTATGCGGACGATACCACTTTAACTGTGAGTGGAAGTAGCGTATAAAAAAAAACAAATTATACAGTATGATTGTACACATTAACATTCAATGGTCACAACATAAATCCTATCCGATTTACTTCGATTCCGTTCTCTTTATTTGGTTACACCTTACTATCACGAAAACTTTCTTTCGCATTGGAAGAATTAATGGTATGGATTAATCAAAACCGCCTTGTACTAAACACGGAGAAGACATGCGTGATGATCATAGCTTCGCGTGCTAATTTAAACAAAATAACATCCTTCAATGTTTCTATAAATGGAAAGGTATTGAAAAGAGTTAATGTCGCCAAATGTCTTGGTATATTAATTGATGAAGAATTGAATTGGTCCAAACACGTTGACGAAGTAACAACGGTAACGCAGAGAAATGTCAGTGTAATAAAACGAGCGAAGGATTATTTACCATTAACATCTTTAAAGATGCTGTATAATGCACTCGTGTTGCCTCACTTTGATTATTGTTCCTCTGTGTGGTCAAATCGATATCAGGAACAAACGTATAAGCTTCAGAAAGTTCAAAAACGAGCTGCTAGAATAATTTCAAACAAAAGTTATGAGACTCCATCAAGTGAATTAATTAGCAATCTGAAATGGATGCCAATTGAGAAACGATTTGAATTTCAGCGTGTTACTATGATGTTCAAGTGTACACACAATTTGGCACCATCCTATTTACAAGAAAGTTTAGTTAAAGTAAGTGACATTCATCAGTATCATACGAGGCAGGCAGATGAAGGTTTACTTTCTGTGCCAAAGTATAAAACAGAATGCTTTAAACATAGCCCCCTCGTATCTTCAATTATAGCATGGAATCAGTTGGACAGATCACTAAAAATGGCAAGCTCTGTGAACACTTTTAAATATAATTATGTTCAAAAGATCTTGCAAAATCTGTTCGCAATAAGAAATTTTATTCAGTTTCTTAGCTGAAGTTTTACTCTCATTCCTTATCGCATTTCTACGCATTCTCTTGTGAAAACAAAGGATTGGTTTGATTCGTTTACATAACAGCATGGTAAATGAGTCATATTCATTCTTATTGCTAGAAAATTTCACTTGATGCTATTTTATATTTGTCTTCATCAGTAATATGTCATTTTTTGTTGCCCTGATTTGCAAAATATGTTTGATGGTTGTTTCTTTGCCCAAAAATGTACGATGACATAATGCTTTTCAAAATGTATGAATGATTTCATATCATTTATAATCAATAAATAATTTGCATTTTATTGTTTCATAAGAGACACTGTACATTCGATTGTTATACTATATTACATGCAATCATTGGGTAATCTTTGAATAAGTATACTACCCTATAATATGTTTTGTAAATATGTATATAACAATTTTGTTTCTATATACTGAGCTAAAGTAGTCTTTATACTTCTTGTATGTACTTTCAAAATTATACAATGCCATTTCAAAATAACCCATATATAAATGGTTATTTTTCAACAGATTTTTGAAAATATCACCGTCTATACATTATGAATTAAGATGATAGGAATGTGCAAAAATTTCAACATTTTCGTAAAACCAATTTTGATTACGAGGATACCATATTCTTTGTATATACATGTATATATATATATTTATGTATGTTCTTATTTATTTTTGGTTATGAGTTTATTTTCATGATTTTGTTGGCTATTATTGTTACTTACTATTGCTATCAGGGCCTCATGGAAGACCACCAATATTGGTGATAATGAGTCACCCTTTATAAATATCAGAAATAAATAAATAAATAGATAAATAAATTATTGTGCCTTTGTATTTTAGACATGTAGCGGTGATTATAATTTCTTTTACGAAATTGTCGTTATTGTTTTCCTTGATTGCTTGAATAGCACTCAGAGAATCTGTCAAAATTACCACTTTATTACAAACATTCAAATTTTCAAGCCACCGTAGTGCCAAGACAACTGCGGCCAATTCTGATCTGTAAGATGATGTGAAGTTTTGCATTCTTTTACATTCAACTACCCGCATTGCAGGCACATAATAGCAAGCAGAGGCGCTGCCGTTTGCAAGGTCTCTAGAACCATCCGTATAAATATGGAGATTATTTTTCCACATTTTATTAATATACTCCAGAGTTGTATTGTAATGATAAAACATGTTATCACTTTTTGACACAAGCTCATGTAGCGCCAATGACACTTCTGGTGGAGAGAGATGCCAAGGCGGCATGGGGGTAAAAGACATGAGTGATTCGTTTGCATGATACATGTATATTTCATCTTCCATAACTCTCAAACCAAAGGGTTTACGCACTTTCTTATTCTTTTCATATTCAAATTGCCAGCAGTTCTTCAATGAGGATTGGAGTGGATGTGTGGGGTTTTGCCTTATTTTTGCTTTGTATACCTTACTAAGCATGGATCTTCTTAGGTCGAGTGGTAATTGTCATATAATTAAGGAATCTTCTAGAAGGAAGTTATTTTCCAGTTTTCTATATGATTTTATGAACATAGAAATTTCCAGAAGAGAGAGTATTATTCATATGTGAAAAGTGAATATAATGTGTAGCAGTGAAATAATCAGAATGCACATCCAGTAGAGAGAACATTCTAGATCTTTACATTGTGTGTGATGTACTATAGGATAATTGCAATGTATAATGTACATGTTGGAATGTGTTGATTACATGTATCCTGACCTTTACATGAACCTCTTAGTAAGAGTGTAACATTGCAATGGGTCTATTTATAGAAAAGGGGAATCCCCTTCCTTTGTTTGTTACAACTAGAACTATATAGAACTTACAAGAGAGTTCCAAACCTTCATGAATATTGTAGTAGAATGTAGAAAATTCTAATTAAGGGTTGAGATTGTATATAAGCTGGGAGCTTGCACAGAAATTTCAGAATTTATACCCTGAATACATCGTGGAGCATATATTGCATAAGTTCTCAGTTAACACCATCTGATATTGATATCAACCTGTGGAGATCATCTTGGACTTCATCTTGGACATCATCCTTGACATATTTGACGTCGTGTTCGACATCGTTATTGACATTGTGGTCAACATCGTCATTGACATTGATTATCGAGATTGCAGTTGACACTGTTATCGACATTGTGATTGCCATCGTCTTGGACATCGTCATCGACATCATTATCGACATCGATGACCTCCTGAATTATTTTGGACATTCTTCGGCTGGATCTGGAATCTTCTTTTGCCAGTTGGACAACATACCGTTTGGATTCAATATTTGTGGATTAGCAGCCAACTTACTCTACCCTCCAAGAACATTCTGGACTAATAGGAATTTCCCAGCTGAGAAATTGTAAGTCTTTCCCAGTTTAAGTACATGTAGTGTATTTGCAACTAGAATCTGTAATTCTGTTATATTTGATGTTGGTAAAGATTTAAATTAAATCATAAATCATCTAAAGTTAATATCTTTTGTTTGATTCTTATCTTTTGTGGATTTTGGATCATAACAAACTGGGGGCTTGTCCGGGAGCCGTAGCCAAATATAACAAGTCAAAAACATTAACGAAATTTAGAGAGAATTTTTGGAAATCTCTGGAAACTTCTAGAATACATATTGCAGATAAGACCTTAAATTCTATAATTGTTTGTTACATGCTTCATCATGACAACAATAGATGTTGAAGTGTTTGTTAAGAGGACAGATTTGTCCCTTGGTCAGTTGAAGTCACTAAGAAAAGATGACTTGAGAGCTGTTTGTCAGCATTTGGGAGTAGTTCTTACCCCTGGGTTAAAGAAGGCAGAGATTATTGATCTGCTAGCTAGTCACATGAAGCTCAGTAAAGAAAGTGAGGTTCCTTCTAATGTTTCAAGTGATGTTCAACTCCAATTAGCAAAACTTGAGATGGAAAAGGAGAGAATGAAATTAGAATTTGAAGAAAAACAAAAACAAAGAGAAATGGACGAAAAACAAAAACAGAGAGAAATCGAGATGGAAAGAGAAAGAGAAGAAAGGGAGTACCAGTTGAAATTGAGAGAAATGGAGTTAGCACATGCAAATACTAACTCTACCAAAGAGAAATCTCCCCAAGGTTTTGATGTAGCGAAGAACATTCGCCTTGTGCCAAAATTTGATGAAGAGGGAGTTGATGCATATTTTGTATCATTTGAAAAAGTGGCCAAGAGGTTGGAATGGCCTCAGAAATACTGGACTCTGCTTCTTCAAAGCGTTTTTGTGGGAAAGGCTGCAAAAGTCTACTCATCTCTCTCTGAAGAGCAATCATGTGACTATGCTACAGTGAAGAATACTATTCTTAATGCATATGAGTTGGTCCCAGAAGCATACAGACGTAAATTTAGGAATATGCAAAGACAATCAGGCCAGACCTATGTTGAGTTTGCTAGGGAACAAGAAATGATGTTTGACAAGTGGTACAGATCATTGAAAGTTGACAAAGATTTTGCCCAACTGAGAGAAGTTGTCCTCTTAGAGGAATTCAAAAAGGGTGTTCCTTTTGGCATTAAGTCTCACCTAGATGACCAAAGAATTACTCAATTGAGTAAGGCAGCTGTGGTAGCTGATGAATTTGAGGTCACACACAGAGGTAGTGGGGATAGGCTTCCTTTCAAAAACTTTCAGAGTAAGAAGGGAAAAGGGGCATTTGAATCCCACAAGAAATTTGGTGAGGGAAAAACTGCTAGCAAGGAGAATGACACTGACAAGTCTCAGGCAGATAGAGGCGCGAAATCAAATGAAAGATCTGCTGGTCAAAGTTCCAAAGTCTGCTTTCATTGTAATAAGCCAGGACATTTGAAAAAGTCCTGTTGGGAATTGATTGGGAAACCAACCAAAAGTAAGAAAGATGTGGGTTTAGTCAAGCAATCAAGTGTGCTACCCAAGGAGTCTGTCCAGTTGGAATCAGTCCAAGATGTTGAGAGTGTTTCTCTAGTATTTGCCGATAAGGTCAAGAAGGTTGATGAGAGCTTTAGAAGCTTTTTGCATGATGGTGAGGTATCCCCCTGTTCGACTGGTGCTGTAGGTAAGCCAGTGGTTATCCTTCGAGATACAGGGGCTGCTCAGTCCCTGATGATGTCAGGGCATTTGACTCTCCCACCAGAGAGTTCAGAGGATGCCAAAGTTTTGGTTCGAGGCATTGGTCCGGATTATGTGTCGGTTCCTTTGCATAAGGTCGACTTAAAGTGTGACCTAGTTAGCGGTCCTGTAACTGTTGGTGTCGTACCGGAATTACCCGTGGACGGGGTTGACTTTTTATTGGGTAACGACTTGGCTGGAGAGAAAGTTGTTGCATCTCCAGTGGTTTCAGAGAAGCCGGTTGAGGTAGCTGAAACTGAACGGTTGCAGGAGGATTTTCCTGGAATTTTCCCGGATTGTGTTGTCACTAGGTCTCAGGCTCGGAGGGCTGAACAGGATGATGCGGATTCTATTGATGTGGAGGAGAGTAATGATGTCTGGTTAGCTGAAACCTTTTTCAAGGATTTGGATGGGGATAATGTTGAAGGCTCTGTTGCAGACAATGATGAGTTGTTTAGCAAATCTTCCCTTGTACAGGCACAACAGGCGGACCTAGAATTGAAAGGCTTGTCACAGACGGCGTGTTCTGAGGCTGAGGCTGATAAGGTTCCTGAGTGCTACTATGTCAAAGGTGACATATTGATGAGGAAGTGGAGACCTCCCCGGAGACCAGCTGATGAAGAGTGGTGTGTAGTTCACCAAGTTGTTGTTCCTCCCTGTTACCGCACAGAGATTCTGAGGATGGCTCACGAGTTGCCTATGGCAGGTCATTTAGGTATTCGGAAGACAGAGGATAGGGTCATGAGGCACTTCTATTGGCCGAAGATGCACAAGGATGTTGTGCAGTTCTGTAAGACATGTCATACATGTCAGGTGGTTGGGAAGGCACAGCCTTCTATCAAGCCTGCTCCCTTGATACCGATACCTGCATTTGATGAACCTTTTACTAGGGTTCTTGTTGACTGTGTTGGACCCTTACCCAGAACTAGGTCGGGTCACAAGTATCTTCTTACGATTATGGATTTGTCTACACGTTTTCCAGAGGCGATACCGTTGAGAAGTATCACTGCAAAGACAGTAGTACAGGCGCTAGTGCAGTTTTTCACTAGGTATGGTTTGCCCAAGGAAGTTCAGTCAGACCAAGGATCGAATTTCATGTCAGGAGTGTTTCAGCAAGTGATGCATGAGTTAGGGATAAAGCAGATCAAGTCATCCGCTTATCATCCACAGTCCCAAGGTGCATTAGAACGCTATCACCAGACCCTGAAGACCATGCTTAGGGCTTATGGTGAAGAGTATCCTGATGACTGGGATAAAGGTATCCCATTCTTGCTGTTCGCGACCAGGGATTCCCCAAATGAGTCGACGGGCTTCAGTCCATTTGAGCTGGTCTATGGTCACGAGGTTAGGGGTCCCCTTAAGCTGATCAAAGAAAAGTTCATGGGTCAGAATGACGAGGTAAACCTTCTTGACTATGTGTCAAAGTTTCGAGAAAGGCTCTCAAAGGCTTGTGAGGTAGCCAAAGAACACTTGAAAGTGTCGCAAGCTAAAATGAAAACACAGGCAGACAAGAAGGCAAAAGAGCGCAACTTCAAGCCTGGAGATAGGGTGTTAGTGTTGTTGCCTTTGCTAGGTGAGCCCTTGAAAGCTAGGTTCAGTGGTCCCTACACTGTCAAAAAGAAACTGAATGATGTCAACTATGTGATCAGTACCCCTGACAGAAGAAAGAGTCAAAGAGTATGTCATGTAAACATGCTGAAAGAATACTTTGAACGTGAGGATAATCAGCCAGTAGGTGTAGCACATGTTGTAAAAGAAGAGAAGCTAGAAGATGTAAATGAAGGCAAGGTAGAGACAGAGAGTGAATTGTCTCACACAGATGTGTCTACGAATGAACCATGTGGAGTGAAATTGTCTAACTCAGAAATGTTAGAAAATTTGGATGATGCACTGAAGCATCTCTCTGATGAACAGAGAATTGACATATCTGGCTTGTTGAAAGATTATAAGCATGTGTGTAAAGATAGACCAGGTCGTACTGCCTTGACTGTACATGATGTAGATGTAGGTGATGTAAAACCAATCAAACAACATCCATATAGACTTAATCCAAGCAAGTTGGAAAAAGTGAATGAGGAAATCCAGTTCATGTTAGATAATGACATAATTGAACCAAGTCAGAGTAGTTGGAGTTCCCCTATTGTAATGGTCCCAAAGCCGGATGGCTCTCAGAGATTTTGTATAGATTACCGCAAGGTAAATGCAATCACTAAGACCGACTCATATCCAATTCCTAGGTTGGAAGATTGTATCGATAGGGTTGGGAACTCTGCCTTTGTCACTAAGATAGACTTGCTGAAGGGATATTGGCAGGTGCCACTGACTGACCGAGCCAAAGAAATATCAGCCTTTGTCACACCTGATGGCTTATTTCAATGCAAAGTCATGCCTTTTGGAATGAAGAATGCACCAGCAACCTTTCAAAGATTGACAAATCAGGTGATTGCTGGGCTTGACAATTGTGTTGTGTACATAGATGACATCTTAGTGTACAGTGATACATGGAATGATCATCTCAATCATTTGAGATTACTGTTTGACAGACTAGATGAAGCCAACTTAGTAGTTAATCTGATGAAGAGTGAATTTGGCAAGGCAAAGGTCACTTATCTTGGTCATGTGGTTGGTCAGGGGCAAGTGCTACCGAGAGAAGCAAAGATTCAGGCAATCTTAGACTACCCCATTCCCACAACTAAGAAAGAGTTGCTCAGATTCCTAGGTATGAGTGGTTTCTACAGGAAGTTCGTTCCAAATTACAGTACTGTGGTTAGTCCACTCACAAACTTGCTGAAAGCAAAAGTGAAGTATGTATGGTCTGATGCATGCCAGAGATCATTTGAGAAGTTGAAGGCCATTTTGGTGAATGAGCCTGTTTTGGCAGCTCCAAACTTCACAAAGCCATTCAAGGTGGCTATTGATGCCAGTGATGTTGGAGTGGGAGCAGTGTTGCTCCAAGAGGATGAAGAAGGCTTTGAAAAATCAGTCTGTTACTTCTCGAAGAAACTCAACCAATATCAGAAGAAGTATTCAACTATCGAAAAAGAGGCTCTGAGTCTTGTACTCGCTCTCCAGCAGTTTGAGGTGTACCTAACCAACAGTAATGGTGATATCATGGTCTACACTGACCATAACCCTCTTGTGTTCTTGGAGAAATTCAAAACAAAGAACCAAAGACTGTACAGGTGGAGCCTTATGCTCCAACCTTTCCCCTTGAAAATTGTACATATTCGTGGAAAGAATAATGTGATTGCTGATGCTCTTTCAAGGATGTAAAGAGAGAAATTACTCTTTTTTGTGACAAAGTTTGTCATAGTATAATTGCATTTTTCTTTTTTGATGGTCCTTAAATACATGTGTGATATGACTTGTAATGCCTTTGTACAGGATGAAAGGCTTATCTGGATAATTTGAAACAGGTTGAATCTTAAAGAAACCTTTACTACGGTAAAGCTTTCTTTTTCCCGGTGGGGGAGGTGTCATATAATTAAGGAATCTTCTAGAAGGAAGTTATTTTCCAGTTTTCTATATGATTTTATGAACATAGAAATTTCCAGAAGAGAGAGTATTATTCATATGTGAAAAGTGAATATAATGTGTAGCAGTGAAATAATCAGAATGCACATCCAGTAGAGAGAACATTCTAGATCTTTACATTGTGTGTGATGTACTATAGGATAATTGCAATGTATAATGTACATGTTGGAATGTGTTGATTACATGTATCCTGACCTTTACATGAACCTCTTAGTAAGAGTGTAACATTGCAATGGGTCTATTTATAGAAAAGGGGAATCCCCTTCCTTTGTTTGTTACAACTAGAACTATATAGAACTTACAAGAGAGTTCCAAACCTTCATGAATATTGTAGTAGAATGTAGAAAATTCTAATTAAGGGTTGAGATTGTATATAAGCTGGGAGCTTGCACAGAAATTTCAGAATTTATACCCTGAATACATCGTGGAGCATATATTGCATAAGTTCTCAGTTAACACCATCTGATATTGATATCAACCTGTGGAGATCATCTTGGACTTCATCTTGGACATCATCCTTGACATATTTGACGTCGTGTTCGACATCGTTATTGACATTGTGGTCAACATCGTCATTGACATTGATTATCGAGATTGCAGTTGACACTGTTATCGACATTGTGATTGCCATCGTCTTGGACATCGTCATCGACATCATTATCGACATCGATGACCTCCTGAATTATTTTGGACATTCTTCGGCTGGATCTGGAATCTTCTTTTGCCAGTTGGACAACATACCGTTTGGATTCAATATTTGTGGATTAGCAGCCAACTTACTCTACCCTTCAAGAACATTCTGGACTAATAGGAATTTCCCAGCTGAGAAATTGTAAGTCTTTCCCAGTTTAAGTACATGTAGTGTATTTGCAACTAGAATCTGTAATTCTGTTATATTTGATGTTGGTAAAGATTTAAATTAAATCATAAATCATCTAAAGTTAATATCTTTTGTTTGATTCTTATCTTTTGTGGATTTTGGATCATAACATACTTCACCCATGTCCACCTATAAAGATTCTAAGGAAGTTCCCGGCAACGCCCCTGCACACAACTTCAGAGCTTGGTATTGAATAGTCGGCAAGAAGTTCTTCACATGATCATGAGCCGAATCATATGCCTCAGATGCATAATCCACGAGTGGCCTAATGACCACCTTATAGAAGTTCAGAATTCTTTTATAGCTACTTCCCCACGTAGTTCCCGCTAGTCTTTTCATGATACAATGATGTTTATATGCGGTCTCCATGTAAGCTTCCTGTCCAGCATTACACCTAAAAATAAATGTTCCTCTTTTGATGGTAAAGGGACCCCACCTAAGTCAATCTGTACAATTTTGCTAGTATTGCTGAAAAATAAAGTAACAGACTTTTCTTTAGAAAGGGTAAAACCCCATTTGTTGAACCACTCATTTAGGTTATTTACGTAGATTTGTACTTTTCTTTTCAGAAAATCTATGTTTTTCCCACTCTTCCATATAACACAGTCATCAGCGTATGTAGAAATATTGACAGATGCGTCCATCGGTATGTCCAATAACATCAAATTAAAAAGGACAGGACTTAGGGAGCTACCCTGGGGCAGCCCTTCCTCTATGTTATGTGTCACTGAGTAGCTCTGATTTGCCCGGACCTGGAAAGAGCGCCCACTTAAGTAGTTCCATAAGAACAGTGTTGCCTTGGAAACCAAGTTTGTTCAGTTTATAAATCAATCCTTTCTTCCACAGACACAGTCTATCATAAGAAGAAGATGGTATTTTAAGATCAAACATAAATGAGTTTGGATAAAAATGTATCATAATTTTTATTTATTTCACCCAAAAATATTGGGGGATGATAATACAGGCCATCCCCCCCACCTCATATTTTTTTAATTTTTATTTTATTTATTTATTTTTTTTTTTATTTTATTTTTTTTTTTTTTTTGGGGGGGGGGGGGGGTATTTACCCCCCCCCCCCCCCCCCCCCCCCATCCACCCCCATCCCCCTGAAGAGAATCGCCAATTAAAACATTACTCACGCAAGCGGGCTTTGTCTAATTCTCATTTCTCGGCGATATGAGGTAAGAAAAAGATTAATTAATAGTTCTGATGTGTTAAAGAAACGATTGAGTCTTTGGAGATACGTATGGGAGAAGAATCGAATGGAATAATTGTTTAATAACCTCAGTAAATAGAATAAACAAATTATCTATCAATCATGTCTATCATCAAAACAGTGAGCTGTTGACTTGTGTTGTGTTGTGCCGGTGAATGTATTCTGTGGTCCCATTCGTTGAAATTGGGGTATTGCGTCAGGGTGTCTAGTATATTGCTTTCATTCATGCTGCATGAACGATGAAGCGACTGACTGGGACTGAATGTGTTGCTTAAATATTGTATTAAAGAGCTCATATTGAGAAAAGAAGTGAAATTCTTGAAATTGTCTCGCAGTCCACTTTCGGCAAAATCCTAGCTTGTTTACTTTTCTATGCAAATTAGCACTCCCGGGTACATTTCTGTAAAATAGTTGGTATTTTCTGTCGCATGTACTAAAGGTATGGGGGAAAAAATAAGATAAATATTTTAAATACTTGCTTTCAAATTCAGCCCTTAAAAATCTCACTCCTACCTCAAATGGCCGTTAGGAAGAACTTTTGATATTTTCAGCAAAATCCAAAGTCAAAATCTTGTCCAAAACCGGAGAAATCCCCGCCGATTTGTTTCGCGATCGCGTGTTGTTTACAAACTGCCGATGTCTTAGACTAAAATCGGCCAATACAATTTTTGTCCACGAAGAAACTCGGGATCGCAAGCGCACATCGATCTTTACGATCGCGCACACAGAAAATCGGAACTTTTCCGTGTACGCCATAGGGACCGAATTTTTGAGGACAAAACTCTTTTGGGGAGATGTCGGCGCCCGCGGCGACCAGGAAATGTACACAATGACTCCGATAGCTCGTTTCGCGAGAATCAACAGTAAATTACGGATTTGATTTTTGAAAATATCTTTTCCAACATTGGTGAGTTGAATTTATTGTATTTCTTGGATATTTTGGGGTCGGTTTTTGAAAATTAAATGCCGATTTTGAGTGAATATTGGTGACTTTTGTGCAGTGGTGTTTTAAAAAGATGGCGTGTATGACTGCCTACATTATACACACGAAGTATAGGAATGTAGCTATGAGTGATGCAAATTAGCACTGACGTAATTGAGTAGAGTCGTATATGACCACTCAAGTCATAGGTACACGCCATTGCCGACTGTGTAGTAACGCAGGCAATAGTGAGTACGGTACTAATATGTATCACTGTGCATTTTTGGCTATATTTAAGTGAAACCCATATCTTGGAGTTTACTTAAATATAACTAATTATGTTGAATAATAGATGATTAAAACTTACCAGGTTGTTTTGTGACCTTTGAAGAGGGTTTCCTGAAATTTTGGGTCCTTTTTGTCGATAACTGCTATCGAGACTGTCCCGTCAGCATCCAGTTTGTATTTTTCACGATTATGATGAAGGGAGCCCTCAGCGCCGGCGCGATCGGTTCGTCGATCTCCTACGAAGACCTGGAAGGGCCAAACTGACGACGTAAAAAAATAAAAAATATTACGTACGTACGTAATAATTACTACGTACGTACGTAATAATTACTACGTACGTACGTAATATTTTTTATTTTTTTACGTCGTCAGTTTGGCCCTTCCAGGTCTTCGTAGAATAGCTTGTGTGCGTAACATTCTGCATACGTATCTACGGTGCGTAACCATGTAGAGCGGCCTCACTAGTGCGCAACATATTGAGAGCAGTCGTCATCCGTATGGAGGTGTGGGTAACAAGTACCAAAAAGAGGGCTGTAAATGTAAGTTTTTATAACTTTCTACATTTTGTATCTTAACGAACTGATAACTTAAAATCTAAAGAATGATACTTAAGTATCAGTTTGCCCACAAAAACCTCCATTTCAAACAAAATTACATCTGTATCCCCAATACCCAGTATACACACATGTATATGATCCTAATGGTCAATATGACCATTGCTTGCTGATGTGTATATGACCTCCGCGGTATCTGCTACACAACATAGCATGGGCTGGCAACCGAGAGTGAAGAGAAACTTTGCTCGACAGGATTTTGATACTTCAAAATTATGTTTCCAAATCCATCAGTTTTGTTAAATATTACATGTATATGAAAACTTACATTTTATTCCAACAAGCAACCATTTTTCAGACAGCTCGCACAAGTTTACGTGCACGAAAACTTTAAAAAGTCGGAGCCGACTTGCTTTCCAACTGGGCCATCAAGGCATCATCAAGATTGGATATTCACATACATGTACACACACACACGCGCGCCGCCAATACGAACATTTTGTACTCACAATTATTTATGATTTATATCTAAAAATTTGATGAAGAACTATATAATTAAATGTCTACAGATATTAGATCTTTTGATACTCAAAACAATGGGTTAAAAAGAAATAAACCTTAGCAAATCTACACAAACCGGCCAGCAATCACACATCGCAGGCAATCATTCCCAGTAGTCAGACCCGTACACATGGTAGGCTACATGTAGGCCAACAGCGACGCGGTGAAACCCCGTAGGGCTCCGCTTTAGAACTGGGCTAGATCTGATATACTACTGAGTACTGTGGAAGAAAAGAACAGAGCTACTCTACGAGAATCGCTCTTTTCTTGCTAATATTGGTCACAGCAGTGAAATGTCTGGTGAAACACCTAATAAAGGTTGGTTTTAACTTGTCACTTGACATTTTTGGAAAAAACGATACTATGACTTCGAACTGAGCCCAAATATCAGTGCAAGAACGACCATGTCGGCATTGATTCAACTACCGTATACAATGTTACAATTTCACAATACTAAATAGGGTCTACGGCGAAAGTTACTCACCTTAGTTCTCAGTCTGACTTCCGACAGTGGTCTCCTACGGCTTGTTGTTGGTGTTTTTGAATAGTTGATGCTCTGTATTGTGGGCAAGACATCCTTCTTCAACCTAGCCTTGTATCTCCAAAGTCAATCTTGCAGTGACGTTCGAAGGCTGATTTTTCGAAATGGTCGCTACAAATTCGCACATGCTTGCTGTGTGTTGATGGTGTGAAATCTTGTCATCAAATTTTCACAAAGTTCACCCACAAATTCCGTTGCTTATTGACCTTTGGAAAGGTGAAGAAACTGATGTTGGGGTTCTTCGAAGTATTGTAACACCCCCCCCCCCCCCCCACAACGCAATTTTATGGCATTTTGCCACAAAACGTAGAAAATTCCCCCAAAAGAAAGCGACTTTCGTTGATATTGGGTTTACACACGATTTCAATAGCGCGCGGTATGCATGCACCGGATGAATTGATCAACTCTACGCAGTGACGTCATAGGAGGTCAACCCCGCTTCGATGTTTATCGGTCTGTTTGAGAAATCTGGCTCAATAAGGGCAATAATCAAGGGTACATTTTATGCAAAAAAAAATTTTATTTGCTAAAATTGATGAAAACTTTATTTCAATATTTTTATTATTTATTTACAAACCATATTCTTGCAATTGGGGGTCTGAAAAAAATTGGCTATACGCCTTTTACATCACGAAGCCAGGCGTTATCCCCAGCAATCGAATTGCGCACAGGGTTAGCAGGACATGAAAATGCCCTGAAATAACACTTTTCTGATAACTCCAGCGACCGACAGGCCATTCCCCATGTAGCGTTTCCTCCTAGGGAAACGTTTGGAATTAGAATGTCTTTTTGATCGTACATATTTTTACAAATATTTTTTTTAAAAAGATAAGAAATTTCCGAGAACTCACCAGTGTTTGTGTATCCATGCCTCCTCTTGTCAAAAATGGCGGCTGCGTGCAACGGCACGCGATACAACCATAATTGAAAATATACGTCGCACGCAGCCGCCATTTTATATCTGCATGACAAGAGGAGGCATGGTACTCTAAGCTCAAGTTATTTTATCTTAAGTGTAATAATTCTGCATGTACTTCTGATGGATTTCTAATTTAGATTAATCATCTCTATAAACACACCCTGTAGAGTTTGCAAAGTGACATTTTCTTTCTGTGTTTACTAACCCATATTAAATGAATGTAGTTGTCTTCTGGATTCTTTGATTTATAGCATGTATTTTGGGGCTGTAATCCCAACCTAAATTACTTTTTGATAGGTTGAGAGAAATATCTGAAATTAAAGCACAAATTCAGTTGTATTTCTTCATTATGAGACGTCAGAAGTCAGGGCAGCACCCTTCTGCATGGTATAAGGTCCAAGTGTCACATGTCTCACTCACTATCTCTTCCACTCATCAGCACCTCAAGTACGTGTAAAAGCAATTAACTTTGATTAGATATCAACCATTTAAGTGTTATCTAGGCAGTTTGAGCTTCAAGGTTCTGGCTTCAAGGCTGAAATTTATTTACACACCGTCCAAATTTGAAAAAAATATGGCTGTGCAAAATCCCAATAAATTTTTTTTTTTTTGGGGGGGGGTTGCTTCAACGGACTAAAGCAATATGAAATTGAATGAAATATCACTTCCCTGAGATGGCATGTTTCATTCAATTTATTGCAATTTAATTTCACTTTGTAATTTACATGTAGGTAAACAAATTAATTGTGCTCAGATGTGATATGCTAGATTTTGCTTTCAAAGAGCATTTGAAATGGTAAAGAATCATCAACAGGAAGCTAATGTGCAGTGAAGAAGCATACATTTTTTTCTATTAATAGTAGAATCAATGTTATGCCTTTCCTTTGCATGAATACTGCCCTCTTTTGACCATCATGTCTCTTGGCTTCTCCTGTGTCCCTCTGGGCTGATGCTTGCAATCCATCCGCTTGCATTGCATGCTGGACAGGGTGGGAAAGATGTCATTAAATTGACATAAATAATCCTAGAGTATGCTTGTTCTCCTTTCTCTCCTTGTTTTCTCACATTCTTTCTCTTTCTTTCTCTCTCTCTCGTTCTCTCTGTTTTACTGTCTGTGAGTCTGGCTCTCTGTCTCTATTTCTAACGTAGCTCTCTCTCTCTCTCTCTCTCTCTCTCTTTCTGTGGCTCATTGTCTACGCCTCTCCACTATGGGTATACATGTACATGTACATGTAGCGCTCACTAAAATCTATATTCTCTCTCTTTCTCTACTCTAGCTTTCATTTCTCTTGCCCTCTTGCCCTCTTGCCTTCACCTGTCTACATGTTTTTTTTTGAAAGAATTTCTTTCTCTCTTACCCTCTCACCAGTGGCAGATCCAGGATTTTGTAACAGAGGGAGAATAACAATACTCCCAAAATTGTCCTGTCTCATTTCCACTTTAAAGGGATGCGCCACCAGGCGGCCGTGGGGAAAGTCAGGATTGCGTAAGCCCCATTCACTAGTACACAAAGTTTGTGCGTCGAACGCGTCCGTTGGACTAAGTGGGATTACACTTTGACTGCACGAAGCCGACCGAATCTCGCACGAAAGCTCGAGCTCAGGCAGAGCGTGCATGTTGTACGGCGACCAGTCTGTCCGATGTTTGCGCCCCGCGGGGCAACGGCATGATCAGGTAACGATCACGGTGCCCCTCGCGGCATTAAAACGTCCACAATCTGCGGTTGAGTATCCCTTTAATACTCCCCACCCTAGTCCTGTCAATCTCTCTATCTGGCTTTCTTTCTTGAGATGGTAAATGTAGTGCCCTTGTATGTCATGCAAAAGGCTGTTCTAGGACTCATGATCGTCAGGCTTTGGCAAGTCCCAGGCTTTTAGTCTTTCTTTGTCCCATATGTTGGTAAGTATCTTGCAATTGGAACATGATGAACATTGGGACCATTTTAATCTTTGATTTGGTCTGATCCAAGCTATAGTTAAAGTCCACTCTGACTACAAGTTGGTTTTAGAAGAAGCAGAAAAATTAGAGAAACAGATCGGTGAAGGTTTGAGCAAAATATGATAAGAAATAATATTATGAATTTTTTAATTTGCAATCAATCAAACACAAATACAGTACCGAAGTGATGACGTCACAAAAAGCTATTTTTTTCATTTTTACATTTTTTATACCATGCATGTATCTCAAAGGAACATGGTGAAAAACATCCAGATCCTAAATTTTATGGCAATTGGCTCATTGGGCCCCGAGATATGGCCGCATGAATACCTCCTTAGCCCCATTGAAGTCAGTGTTAAATTGGCCTGGTTCTAAACTGTTAAAGGAGAATTAACCCCTGAGTACAAATTTACTTATATTGAAAGGTGTAGTATATTCCAACTTATTGGCCTAAATCATTTTCCAATAAGATATCAGAAAAGGGTATAATAAAGATATTCCAACACCCGGTATCGTCTACTACTCATTTACATGGGGGCTGCCATTTTCTTGCTGATTTGGATTTGTACATGAACCATTGAGAAATGTTCCGGTCAGGAAGATATTTTGAATCCAAGACCTAAATTGATTTTCTTCATTACCTAAAATCCCATATGTGACGAAAAATATAAAGTGGGTGTTTACATGATTTATAAAAATTAAATCTTTATAATGATACTTTTAAATTGTCTGGTTTTGCTTAACAAAAATCTATTTTCTTGGGTTTGCCAAACAGAGCAGAACATAATATATGCAGCATGCATTCTGACTTTTCAAGTCCCATTATCCGAAAGCAGGTGAATGCATAGTTTGCCGCTATAGATGCTCAGGGAAGAAGCATCCATAAAATTTGAATTAATTTGCTCCGTCCATTGCGTCACAGTATCTAGAAAATAGATTTATATTAAGCGAATATCGATTTTCAACAGAAATATATAAGGAAATCTTCAGTTTAAAAATAAATTGACATATTTATTCTATATTTTAAATCTCAAATGGGTTTTTAATTTTGAAAAAGGCAATTGGGCATTTGGATTAAGAAAATCTTCTTGTACACATAAAAAAAATGGCAGCCCCCATGTATTGCTAGCAGACGATACATATTGCTAGCAGATGATAAATTTTGCTCAGAAAATCTTGATTCGTATCGATCTCGTATATTTTGACGCGAAGCCATATAGTCTAACAAGTAGGAATAAATAACACCTTTGAACACTATCGTCTTTATTGTTTGAGGTTAATTCTCCTTTAAGAACCAGGCCAATTTACACTGACTTTAAGGGGCTCATTAGATATTCATATAGCCATACCTTGGGCCACCATGAACTGATTCATGTCAAATTTGATGTGTGAACGTTTTCCATCATGCTCTACCTATTAAATATGGTCATAAAAATACTGAAATACAAAAATCAGAATTTGATGACGTCACACTTCGGTACTCTATTGGCAACTCCGTGACATATCATGCAAGCTCCTCTCCCATTTGCCCTGTACCCCAAAAATCATTGATTGCCATTTTCTCTTGAGAAATTATTCAATCATACATGCACCTTGGATATGATTATTGCTCATACATTTGTATGTTTAAAAGAAAAACCTGTATAAAACAGATTTATTCACTCATCAAACACTAAGAAAATGAAAATTTAAGATATTTCCTGTACTGAGCAAATGGGAGAGGAGCTTGCAAGATACGTCACAGGGTTGCCAATTTGTGTTAGATTGATTACAACTCTCTTATTTCTTATAGGATTTTGCTCAGACCTTCACTGATCAGTTTCTTTAATTTGTCTGCTTCTTTTAATCAGGGTGGACTTTCCCATTAATCTATCAATTAAATGCAATCATTAGGTATAATAAAATGTTTGATATGGTTTGTCACATATGGAGCAAAATACCTTGGACTTGCCACCATCGACAGCCAAGTGTCCGAACCACTCAACTCTGACATCTTTAGAGATTCCTGGAAAACAGAAAATATGCAGCATTTATTCATCCGATCAAATCATCTAGAAAATTTGAAATCCTAAATGTCCTATCAGGTCTGCTGGGAGCTAGAAGTCTGTACATGTACAAGTACATGTAACTTTGATGTTCTTAAAGAGAAGATTGAGTTCTCAGAATGGTGAAATATAATTTGTGAGCTTTCTCATATCCTTTTATCAGTTTGGGAAAAGATCATAGTAGAAATTCCCCTGAAAAGGATTGCAACTCACTTGTCTTCATATACATGTAATATTCTAAATATGACGAGAAATAGCTGAAGTGTTTTGGCCGAACATTCATACCACATGTGTGTTCAGTCCCATATACCCATTTCTGTGTACAATGCATGCCATGTATGTGCTTTTCAGCAAGATTGGGTCAATTTCTTATAATTTCAAAATCAGACAGTATATACATGTACCAATTCTTATGTAGACATCAATTCCCAATTGCTTTGAGACAGTTTCTTTCTCAATGTAATTGCATGACCCAAACTCAATATTATCTTTAAGATTATTTAAAGCCTGTCTGGGTCTCGACCAGCAGAGGATACCTTCTAAACTTTTGCCACTAACAGGGATCCCGTGCACATGGGGGCCCCCAAATTTTACTTCAAGACCCCCAAATGTAGAAATTATAGGTTACATGGTTACAGACCCTAACAATTTTAATCTGGACCCCCTAAGAAAAAAAAAAGTTAGTGTAGAGCCCCCTTTTTTGCCAACATCAATTCATGGCAGGGCAATTAAAGGGATACTCAACCGCAGATTGTGGATATTTTTATTCCGCTAGAGGGCACCGTGATCGTTACCTGATGATGCCGTTGCCCTGCGGGGCGCGAACTTCGGACAGACTGGTCGCCGCGCAACATGCATGCTCTGCCTCAGCTCGAGCTCTCGTGTGAGATTCGGTCGGCTTTGTGCAGTCCGAAATGTAATCCCAGCAGTCCGACGGACGCATTTGACGCACAAACTTTGTGTGCGACTGAATGGGGTTTACGCAATCCCGACTTTCCCCACGGCCGCCTGGTGGCGTATCTCTTTAAGATTCATTCCATTTTATTGTTCACACTTAAGTTTTCAAGTGAAAATTCCTGTCATTATCATCTAGAAAATGTAATCTGTTGTTATTTAAGGAGTGCCATTTGGTGAGGCGTTAATCCTTATAAGTGAGTCCTTTGAATAGGACTGTTAAAGCTGTAGGTCCCCTTGGTTGCTTAAAAGCATGCACTTGGCTCTAAGCAATCATGTAACATACACAGTCACTATCACCATCATATAATGTAGGCTACTTTCAACGTCATTAGGCCAAAAAAAAAAAATTGTTGTATTGGCGTAACGGGTCTCTGAAAAATAGGGTCGGTCGGTCGGGATTTTTTTTTTTTTTTTTTTTTTTTTTTAACGACAGTATAATACATAATACACGCAGCTAGTTCTGTCCGCAGCACTTCCTGGTTTTCGATCACGATCGCGATTGCAAAGGCAGCACGATACGCGATATCGATAGTCAAAAAAAAAAAAAAAAACCTAGGGTCGGCGACATTTTTAGGGTCGGGCGGGTTACGCCAATACAACAATTTTTTTTTGTTGGCCTTACCGAATATATGCCAGACGTTTGTACTGGTAGGCTTGTTACATTTACATGTACATGTAGGTATCCCTTCCAAAATGTTTGTTTGCTCATTCTTATAAAGGAAATGATTGAAGTTGGTTTCATATTAAACTCTGATACAGTTCATCAAGCCATGTTAATGGGATGGAACAGATGGCTCTCTTAATTTTTGTCAAGGATCCCTGGCTACTGTTGCCAAGTTTGACCTGGTATTTATTTAAAAGATTTAAAACGGCTGTATTCTAGCTGAGCAGCTAAATTATTATTGAGTTGGATGTGTCTTGGGGAACGTTTCATCAAGTGTCTTGTCAGTGATTTTTACCGACCAAATTTGCTCTTAGCCAATCAGATGCAAGGATTTCAGTAGCTTATAACAGTTGTCACTAAAAATCACTGACAAAACGCTTGATGAAACGTACCCCTGGTTTAGTGCTCTATTCGCTTTACTTTCATTTGAGGGGTTGAGGGGTCTAATCACATTCCAAACCAAACATCTTTTGGCAAGACATTAGTCCACATTTGCCACTCTCCACCCAGGTGTAAAACTGAATATATGTACCTGGTATGCTGGAGCAATACATATTTGGCTGCTCGGCTATTTTAAAGCTTACAGTATTCTCATTTTTTCAAATTCTTGGCATCAAATACAATAAGGTCATGCAACAAAAATGGACATATACATGTAGAGTGTACAGAATTTTTGCTCTTTCTACTCATGCATCTGATATATTTATTGGAGCTCGATCTGAATCAAAATTTATTGAGCCAAACCACAAAATGTGGTCAATTGTCTCGAAAGGGTTAACACATGGCAGTAAAAGGTGCCATTGACTTTTTCTCAAACTCGGGACCTTCAAGTTGCAATTTCTCGATGGATGTACAACCAACTTACAGTATGAGCAGCCTGTTCGATGTACAATGTATGCGTGCACACTCATATAGAAAAGGGCATGCTTTTTAATAACCCAAGTCCAACTTGGGTTCAGCAGGATATTTATGTTGCCCTTTCTTTCCTTCATACTTCTTAAAAGGAAAGTCCACCCTAGTATTAAGTTCATCTGTATAGCAGAAGTAAAATGAGAGAAACTGATTAGTGAAAGTTTGAGCAAAATCTGAGAAGAAATAAAGTTATGAAATTATTGCATTTGTACTCAAACACAAATTGGCAACTCCTCGACATATCTTGCGAGCTCCTTTCCTGTTTGCTCAGTACAGAAAATCTCATAAATTTTAATTTTATCTCTTTTCTATCTCTTTGCACTACATGTACCTACATGTACACTTACTCCTTTCACTTCTTCATTTGAGTGATTAGCACTTAAAACCTGCTCAAAACTCACTCAAAACTTGCTCAAAACCCATTCAAAACTTGCGCTTTGTACCAATTATCTTGTGTGATATACACATTGATAATCATAGCAAGAAGTGTCATGTACATGTACATTATCACATGAACCCTACTAAACTTCATAGATATGCATAACTTTCATATAAGGCCAAATCACATATCCAAATTGGTGTCATGTCGTCCCGACGTGGATGGATAAACAGGTTTGGGATTCGATGAGTTAAACCAACCACCGGAGTATGTTGATACAATCAACACTTCGGGACCTGATTAAGAGGGTGTGAAGTTTGGTGATGATTTGAGATCCCATTAGGGTTCAGATTACAATGGCCTTGGAATATCAAGGAACCTGACGGAATTCCAAGTTGTGATGGGAATCCATTTTTCATGGCCATGATACGCTTGTGCAGCATTTCGGATGAGGGCAGGGATAGGCTTACTTTCTTCTTATTAACCCCGTCTATGCATAATTAGTACCATTAGATAGAAAGATACATAGACAGGCATGCATATCGTTAAACATACTTGTGACAATGCTCTACCATTCTAGCCGTTACTAGGACATTTTGAATGGGGATTATCACCCAATTACCATAGCTGGTTGTTGGCTGAAAATGTCCATTTGGCAAAAGAAAGGGGAGAAAAAAGAGCTATTAAATGGTCCCAAGATTTCCAAATTTTTAGGCAAGGTTAAAAACACCTAATAATTTTTTTCTACAAGCCTCCCCCCACCCTAGTCTTCAAATTTTGCAATTTGTCTCTTAAAATTCAAACATTGAAGACAGAAAATTTTTAACATAGGATTGGGGGGGGGGGGGGGGGGAGATCAGTGTCACACAACGCACTAGCCATGCCCCTGTCTCAAGTTCATCTGATCTTTTTTTTTTAACGATAGTGAGAACATGGATTTTTTTCACTCTGTGAAATTTTAAGACAAGATAGTGCAGGGTTTTTTGCTTGATGACGAATGCTTTGTAAGGCTTTTTAATGTGTACATCTAATTGCAATCAATACAGGTAATGATCAACTTTTTTCTCTAACTTTTTATCATTATTTCACAATGTCAAGTATGCAACTAATCACTATTTACATGCACACCTTCTAGGTTTTCATATGTATGTATTTGCTGGAAAAATGCTCATTTCCACCAAATTTGAGCGAAACTTAAGAATAAACATGTTTGTCCCACCAGATTTAATTTTTAAGTTGAACAAGTTTGGATTGGCTTACGAAATGTGCACTCGAGTGTAAAGTACTATACCTTCAGAGTTTTTATTTTCCAGTGGATAGAATATTTGCTTTAGTGCAAATATAATTATAAATATATGGTATGAACCATATTGAAGTTGGACATATTGATTGGCTCATGAATCCGGTACCTTCAGAGTTTTAATTTTCCAGCATATATAGCATATTTGCTTGTATGAGATGGACCCTTTTCGCAATAAGGTTTGAAGAAATGCACTTAATACCATTATTTGAAAGTCAATTAGAGCTAAGGAAAGATGTCTTGCACATGATGTATGAATTCAAGGGCAAATCAGAAGTGGTTTCTCCCATTATCAGTCAACTGAATAATTCACCTTTTTAGCTCACCTGAGCCTAAGGCTCGAGTGAGCTATTGCGATGGAAATTTGTCCGTCGTCCGTCGTGCGTCGTCCGTTAACTTTTTACATTTTCATCTTCTTCTCCAAAACCCATGATCGGAATTCAACCAAACTTGGTAGGAATCATCCTTAGGGGTAGGGGACCCAAAGTTGCTAAAATGGTACATGTGGCCCCCAGGGGGGCCCAGGGGGAGGGCCCCCAATTGTAAAAGCTATGTAAATTTCAAACATCTTCTTCTCCAGAACCAGGCATAGCTCAGACTTGGTATTGGGTATGGAGATACCTCTATAGATGAAGAATGAATGTTGTTCATGAAATTTCTCTGAGTGGCCCTATAGGGGCCCTGTGGGGGTAACATACTGGAGGGGGGGGGGGGCGCTACCAGGCAAAATATACATTCTGATCTTCTCCAAAACACATGATCAGAATTCAACCAAACTTGGTAGGAATCATCCTTAGGGGTAGGGGACCCAAAGTTGCTAAAATGGTACATGTGGCCCCCAAGGGGGCCCAGGGGGAGGGCCCCCAATTGTAAAAGCTATGTAAATTTCAAACATCTTCTTCTCCAGAACCAGGCATAGCTCATACTTGGTATTTTGTATGGAGATACCTCTATAGATGAAGAATGAATGTTGTTCATGAAATTTCTCTGAGTGGCCCTATAGGGGCCCTGTGGGGGTAACATACTGGAGGTGGGGGGGCTGCCAGGCAAAATGTACATTCTGATCTTCTTCTCCAAAACACATGATCGGAATTCAACCAAACTTGGTAGGAATCATCCTTAGGGGTAGGGGACCCAAAGTTGCTAAAATGGTACATGTGGCCCCCAAGGGGGCCCAGGGGGAGGGCCCCCAATTGTAAAAGCTATGTAAATTTCAAACATCTTCTTCTCCAGAACCAGGCATAGCTCATACTTGGTATTTTGTATGGAGATACCTCTATAGATGAAGAATGAATGTTGTTCATGAAATTTCTCTGAGTGGCCCTATAGGGGCCCTGTGGGGGTAACATACTGGAGGGGGGGGGGGGGGGCGCTACCAGGCAAAATATACATTCTGATCTTCTCCAAAACACATGATCAGAATTCAACCAAACTTGGTAGGAATCATCCTTAGGGGTAGGGGACCCAAAGTTGCTAAAATGGTACATGTGGCCCCAAGGGGGCCCAGGGGGAGGGCCCCCAATTGTAAAAGCTATGTAAATTTCAAACATCTTCTTCTCCAGAACCAGGCATAGCTCATACTTGGTATTTTGTATGGAGATACCTCTATAGATGAAGAATGAATGTTGTTCATGAAATTTCTCTGAGTGGCCCTATAGGGGCCCTGTGGGGGTAACATACTGGAGGGGGGGGGGGGGGGGGCGCTGCCAGGCAAAATGTACATTCTGATCTTCTCCAAAACACATGATCGGAATTCAACCAAACTTGGTAGGAATCATCCTTAGGGGTAGGGGATCCAAAGGTGCTAAAATGGTACATGTGGCCCCCAGGGGGCCCAGGGGGAGAGCCCCCAAGTGTAAAAGCTATGTAAATTTCAAACATCTTCTCCAGAACCAGGAATAGCTCAGACTTGGTATTGTGTATGGAGATTTTTTTCTGGGTGGCCTTATAGGGGGTCTGTGGGGGTAACATACTGGAGGGGGGGGGGGGGGGGGCAAGTTGTCCGCCATCCATAAACTTTTTACATTTTCAGCTTCTCCAAAACCCATGATTGGAATTTAACCGAACTTGGTAGGAAGCTCAGACTTGGTATTGTGTATAGAGATACCTCTATAGATGAAGAATGAAAGTTGTTCATGTGCTAGAGAGAACATGCACCAGATGTGAATTGATCCACCTCAGGTGAGCGTCGTGCCCCCTGGGGCTCTTGTATTAAGATGAAGTTCAGTTTTGGTCATGCGATTACATTGTGTAAAGCCCGGCGCACACTGCACGATCTGACTACGATGCGATTTTGGGAAAAGTTATTACTTTTGGTATGAACCTTCAAACATGTAAAATTTTCGTGATCAAATTTCCAAATAAGTAGTATGAATACTAAAATCCAAATTCCGGTCTACTGCGAGCCCCCGTGTAGGAATAAAAGCGAATTCAATTCCAAATCGTAGTGACGTCATACCAATCTTGCGATCGACTAAGATTTGAAGCCGATTTGGCCTTTACTCTAACCAGAAGAATTGCATTTAACCAAAATTTCGATATTAGTATTGGTATCATTATTCCGAACTTCAAATGAGATAATTTAACTTTTTTAAACTTTCACATTTATTGCAAAATGCAATTTGTTCGAAAATCGGGTCGCAGTCGGATCGCATAGTGTGCGCCGGGCTTTAGACACCATCTCAAACCAATTAGGAAAGGTTGATAATGTCTATATGAATATTGGTGTGTACTGTGAGGCTTTGGAATCATCTGAATGATAAGGAATTGACCCAATCTCGCTGAAAAGCACATGCACTGCTTACAAGAAATAGCTGAAGTGTTTGGGCCGAACATTCATGCCATGTGTGTTGTCTACAGGTATGCCCATTTCTGTCATACTTTGAATGTACATGTAAGGGCTTTTGATGAGCAATCCTTTTCAGGGGACATTTCTACTATGATATTCTTACAAAATGACATAAAAGGAATGAGAATGCTCACATATTACTTTTGACCTTCCCCAGAACTCAACTGTCTATTTAATACTGATAATCTAGGCTACCAGAAAAAAGAGAGATGGACAGAAATATGCTTCCTTGAAAGAGGCTCTCAAGAAAACTGATGATGGAATGATGGATGACAAGGAAAGGTCAAGAGACGAAAAAGGGTGAGGGAAAAGAGATGGTTCATGTATGAGGAGAAAAGGATTGAAGTGAAGGAACAGACAGAAAGTGTAAAAGATTGGGTAAAAAAGGATACTAATCGTCTGTTTGGAGCCAGAAGGGTGTTAAGTCCCATCATTTGTACCGAGTTTAAAGCCCTTCTAGCTCCAAACAGGCTATATCTTCCATCTATAGGAAATAGTATATTAATGGTAAATCAATATTGTTGATAAATTAATGAGAAATTGAAAAGAGAAAGCCAGGCTACCATACTGTAAGAGAGCGAGAGAGAGAGAAAGAAAGAGTATAGAAAATTTCCGCTTGAAAGAGGCTTTCAAGAAAACTCAAAGGGAAGCTTAGTTCTGAGAAAGGTAAGAAATAATTTGTGAGCTTTGTCATTCTTTTTATATTAGTTTTGAAGATTATCATGTGGATACATGTACGTCCCCTGAAAAGGATTGCTCTTCAAATGCTCTCACATTCAAAATATGACCAGAAATGGCTGAAATGTTCGGGCCGAACATTTGTGTGTAGTCCCATATACACATTTCTGTGTGCAGTACATGTGACTCTTGGCAGGATTGAGTCAATTTCTTATTATGGGGATTCCAAAACCTTACAGCATACACCAATTCTTATTTGCTATACAATCAGCCTTTCCCACTTGCTTTGAGAAGTTTCTTTCACAATTCAATCTCATGACCAGAACTCAACTGAAGAAGAAGGAAGAGGAGTGCTAGGGCTGAGAGGAGAAGGTACATCTGTGAGAAGATAATGATTGAAATGGAGGAGTGGATAGAAAGTGTAAGATTAGATAGTCAAACCCCATTTAACTCCCATCAATCTTGCCAGCAGTATAGGAGTTTTAAAGGTGAAAGGGAAATTATAAAAGTATTTACGAAGAAGAAAAATAAATTAGTCTTTATGGTCGATCTTGTAGTACCGTGTACATGGGAACATAATTATATATTGAAATGAGGTCTTCAAATTTTTAACAATTTTGAAATGATCAAAGTTATTAATATTAATTTATCAAAATATTGTTGAAAATTACAATTTATGAAAAGCACTTCTTAGATATGGGACTCCACAAATTCAGTAACTTGGTCCAAGTTATAAGCTACATGTACATTTACATGTATGTATGTTTTGTTAATATACATGTACGTATTTGATTGAAGACTGAGAGCATTTTGAAAGTAATCCTTTGAAAGTAATACTTATATTTACTATAATGTTCTTCCTCAGCAGAAATAAAATCACAAATGTTAATTTTCTGTATTTACTCAACACTTCCAAATTATATCAATACTGACTAAAGTTGCAGACAAAAGAGGAAACATTTTGCAGTTTGCAAGAACTAAACCACAACTTCACAATGGAATAACAAAGAAATAGGAGCACAGAGCACTTAATAGCATGAATGTACAGGAAGGCCTCTGAGCTCCTGAAACTAAATTAAAGATATCCGAGTTGCGCCTGAAATAACCAAGTCTTTTCTTTTAAAAAGATACATACATGTAAAAAGCTCCTGTACGACCTGTAGACAAACCAAAGTTTTAACAGCAGGTATTGTTCTGAATTTATTCTTTTTTTTTTTTTTTAGGGCAGGAATTTCTGCATTTATTGTCAAATCAAATAACAAATTTACAAACAATTATAATAATAAATATACAACATAATTGTTCAAAAAAAAAATGTGACAATTAAATAAGAATGACAATAGAATAAAGACATGATTATAAATCGAAATGAACAAGTAGAAAGAACAGAAATGCAGGGGCCAGCTATCTTAAGCAAAATGCTTGAATGAATAGCAGCCAGTATTATACATAGTGTAAATAGTTCTCTCTGTGTAATTACTACATGTATAGTCAAACCTGTCTTAGCGGCCACCTGTCTATAGCGGCCACCTGCTTATAGCGGCCACCAAAAAATCCCCGCAGGAAATTACTGTGTTGTAGACCCTGCATATAGCGGTCACCTGCCTAACGCGGCCAGCGGCCACCCATTATGTATCCCTCGGACAATATCTGACCGCGTATAGCGGCCACTATTATCGAGTCGAGCCGTAGCTTCGTGCACAAAAAAGTAGTTTTTGCCATAGTCGCGATGTGTTTACCGAGTCCTAGCTCAGTCACACTCTCACACAAACGTCGTGAATAGATTCTACAATGGCCATGAAGATCTAATAGTTTCACCACATTGCCGACTAATTAGAGATTAAAAGTCTTTTTAGTAAGAATTAAGCACTAGTATTGTTCGTTTACGTAATGTTCGCACCATCCAGCTGCAATCCCCTGCACTTTAGTTGTATTGTTCTCCTAAGATATAGCGGTCGGCATTGCATTGATATTGATCGCCATTGCGCAATAGCGCAGGCTCGTACACTTCAATATAATTTTTTATTTTTAAAAGATTTATAAAAAAAAAATTTTAAAGCGTTAAAACTTTTGAAAAAAATAATAAAGGAGTGATTTTTTTTAGAAAGTGAAAATAATAAAATACTACCCAAGTATTATTTTTTTTAAAGATCAATAATAACGATTTCATGTACGAGAGATTGTCCTGTTGAAAACTCGACTCGGATCGTCCACCGGCGATCCAGGCCATTGTCGACGTTCGCACTTTCGACGAATGCAAGCGAGCACCTTCTAGTTCTATCGCCTGTTCTCAAAAACAGTTAAAACTTCTTTTAAGCCGTTCAAAAGGCAAATATTTATTGAATGAAAATTGATTGCACGATTTTATTCAAAAGATAAACTTATTATTGTAATTTTTTGACAGGAAGCAAAAGCATGATTAGACATCGTTTTTAGACTATAAAAATCAAGAAAAGCAGTCTACCGCGGGTGGTACGTACCGGTACGTGGTAATTCATTTTACACAGACATGACAGATTGCTCGTATATCTATTGTTTTTCTCATTTATTGACAACAAAGCATATTATTTTAGCATTTATATATCATATGACATGTCATACGTCAAATCTGTTGATCTATAGCTTGTTTTCCTAAGTGATATATATGGATGCATGTACACTAACTTTGTTGCGTGTACTAACAGTGTATGTGCAAAAAAATAAAAATGGCCGCCGACCTGTCTATAGCGGCCACCTGTCTATAGCGGCCACTTTTTCCGTTTCCCTTCGGTGGCCGCTATAGACAGGTTTGACTGTATATTAATGTGCAATTTTCTCAATTATCTTGACTGCATGCCCAATCATCTTTAATACTAATGTACACCGTTAATAGATGCAGTTGGATATACTACATGTATCTCCATTCGATTCAGGCTTAGGAAATGAAATCTATAGAGTAATTCTATGGCTCTGATATTCCTTGGGTTCTTTCTGTGTCTGTATTGTCCCAGAATGGTTCATATTACACTCCACATGGGATGCATGTGACAAAGATACTTATTTTTCTTGTTGTGTCTTATGGCGGAATTACAGTTTTCAATTTCCTGGCCTGTATTATTTCATGGAGAAAAGGGATGTATCATGTATCCCCTGCCTCTTGCTTGTTTGTTTATAATTTCTAGATGCCACTGAAGGTTATTTCCTCAAAATTTATACTGCCCGTGATCTCTATCTTCTTCTTTATTTATTTTCTTTATGTGTTATTCTCCCTTTCCTTTTTTTTTACTCAGTCGGATTGAACTTCTTTCTTTAAATATATCTTTTCTGACGTTTCCTCCTACAATCTTTCATCTCACAATTAATTTGTGTCACCCATGCCCTCTATTATCTTTTTTCCCCCTTGTTTTTGATACCCTCTTTCTCCGATATACTCTAAATGCTTCAAACTTCTTTTTTTAATCTACTTTTTTGAGGTTTCCTCCCAAAATCTTTTCCTCTCAGTCTTTCACATCCCCTTTGATCTGGCAGATGATTTGTTTTATCCCACCAAGCATATCAAGTAAAAAATACAAGCATATCAAGTAAAAAATACAAAACAGGAAATGTTTGTTTCTGTTTTAATGGTATAAATAGAGACAAATGTATCACGTACAAAACTATCTCTATCTGTTTTTCTCTTCCTTCTGACTCTGTCTCTTCCCTTCCTCCTTCTCTCCCCCCCCCCCCCCTCTCCCCCCCCCCTCTCTCTCTCTCTTTGCGTCTTCCTCCCCTCCCCTTCCCTCCCCTCCCTCCCCTTCCTCCCTTTCTCCCCTCCCTCCCCTTCCTCCCTTTCTCCCCTCCCTTTCTCCCCTCCCTTTCTCCCCTCCCTACCCTTCTCTCCCCGCCCTCCTTCGTTCGCTCCCTTCCTTCCCTTCCCTCACTTCCTTCCCTTCCCTCACTTCCTTCCCCTTCTTCCCCTCCCTTGCTTCCTTCCTTTCCCTCCCTCCCTCCCCCTCCCTCCCCATCTTCCCCATCTCCCCTCCTCTCCCTCCCTCCCCTCCCTCCCTTGCCTCCCTCCCTTACCTCCCTTGCCTCCCTCCCTTACCTCCCTTACCTCCCTTACCTCCCTTGCCTCCCTTGCCTCCCTTGCCTCCCCTCCCTCCCTTGCCTCCCTTGCCTCCCTTGCCTCCCCTCCCTCCCTTGCCTCCCCTCCCTCCCTTGCCTCCCTTGCCTCCCTTGCCTCCCCTCCCTCCCTTGCCTCCCTTACCTCCCTCCCTTGCCTCCCTCCCTTACCTCCCTTGCCTCCCTTACCTCCCTTGCCTCCCTTGCCTCCCTTGCCTCCCCTCCCTCCCTTGCCTCCCTTGCCTCCCTTGCCTCCCTTGCCTCCCTTGCCTCCCCTCCCTCCCTTGCCTCCCTTACCTCCCTCCCTTGCCTCCCTTACCTCCCTTACCTCCCTTACCTCCCTTGCCTCCCTTGCCTTCCCTCCCTCCCTCCCTCCCTCCCTTGCCTTCCCTTCCCTCCCTCCCTTGCCTCCCCTTCCCTCCCTCCCTTGCCTCCCTTACCTCCCTTTCTTCCCCTCCCTTTCTTCCCCTCCCTCCGTCCCCTCCCTCCGTCCCCTTCCCTACCGTCCCTTTCTTCTCTACCGTCCCTTTCTTCTCTACGGCTCTCTCTTTCTCTTCCCTCTCTCTCTCTCTCATCCCCTCTCTCCTTCCATGCCATCCACCATCATGCTGTAAGTTACCATACTTGTATTAATAAAATTCTCACTTTGGAATTAGTCCTCTATTCTGCATGGACTACAGAATACACACAATGTGCTAACAGTGCATGAATAGAGAATTCTATGAAACGTCTGCAAAATATGTACATGTATCTTATATAATCGATGGTGCCACTTCCATCTGTTACAACACCGCATGCTGCTCTACATCTTCTCAATACTGCAACAGAAGTAAGAACATGTTATTTCCTTTCAAAACGTTTCAAAACGTTTCAAATCACAGCCGAATGCTCTCGTAGCGTGAATGATTTTGATTCGCAATTTGCGGCGTGCAAAGTATGCACGAATGGCGAGGTGTAGCTGTATTGTTGTTCATGATGCATGTTTTAACGCGGCCGGTGTTTGAGCTTGATATTGTTCAAGGGATCACGATCTGGCGTTGAATTGAATCCTCCCCAAGGATACTTGGCTTGGTAATGTACATGTACGTGGTGAGAGCTGAGAAAGAGAGATTGAGGATAATTGCACAGCTTTTCATACATTAACCTATCAAGTGCTAGAAATATGTGTCTTTATCTTTACTTCTTAGTTCAGTGGTAAGGACATTCGTTTTCTCTGTACCTGTTATAAGTTTGTCATATGTGTTGTGAGAGCATAGACAGAGATGAATGTACAGCTTTTCATACATTAACCTATTAAGTGCTAGAAATATGTGTTGTTATTCTTAGTTTTACTTCAGTGGTAAGGAAATTAGTTTTCTCTGTAGATGCTGTGATATTTTTTGGTCAACTTTTCTTTATTGCATTCCATGTTCTATGTATGTCCTTGTTTGAATGAGCTCTCCAATATGGCTACAATAATCCAGTTAGTAATTAGTACATGGTGCAAAGAAAATGACAGTGAAATGACCCCAATTTGCGTGTGCATGTGCATTTGTTTTGGTGGACGCGCTACTTGTTTAAAATCATACAGGTGCGCGCATCATGGTGCACACACTGTGAAAGCGTATAAAGTCCAATTGCACTCGGTACAAATTCCTTTTATCTGCACATGCGCAAATTGTAATTATGAACTGGCTTATTGATGTAGAGTTAACTTTGCATAAGTCAAATCTGTTGGGACCACAAAAAATAGTTCGACTAATGCGGAATTTGACTTAGGAGATGTAAATAACACATATTTTGCATAGTTTGGTCAAAAAATTGATTTTACTTAGGGAAAGTTTGACATATGCGACTTTGAGTTATGTAAGGTTAACCAGTTGACTACAGAGTTCTCTGGGGAGCGTTTCATCAAGCATTTTATCAGTGATTTTTACCGACAAGTGTTATAAGCTACTGAAATCCTTGCATCTGATTGGCTGAGAGCAAATTTGTCAGTAAAATTCACTGACAAAACTCTTGATGAAACGCTCCCCTGATTCCCATAGGCTTAATACAGGGACCACCCAGTTCCCGTAGGCAATGGGTTAACTGTATTTAATATGAAGCCATGTTTACATGTTTTACATGTATGTATGTATTGTACATGTAAGTAATGCTGTGTGTAGCTTGGATTTTCAATATATGTATTCTTGACAGTGAGTTCAGAAGCCTGTTATTTTGTAAGAAGAGCATTATATCGTGTAATCTGAAGCCATGGAATATTCTTTCAAGGTATAGGGTTCATCAGAAAGGATGCCATATGTATAAAAACAAACCTCATGCACTCTAATTAATGCGTGTATTGTACGATCTGACTGTCATCTTTAAATACCTGGAAGAATTTGTAATCATCATAAATGTTTATACATATTTATACAATGGTTGTTTGAAAGGTCAAATCATAATTGTTTCATAATTTTGGGGCTTCTACATGTAGCTGGAGAAAAGGCTAACGTGGCTTCACAATGGGGACATCTAGTCTTGCCACCAGGCTTCTCGGCAGTAAAAAGTATATGCGTGGTTCAAATTGACAGAAATATGGTTTTACCGAATCGCATGGGGGTGATCTGAGAGGACCAAAGCAATTTTCCAGGTTGAAAGTATGCACTGACATATTTTTTGGTCCATATGGAGTGAAATATGGCCGTATGACATCCCAGGGAGGTGGATTGGGAGGACCAAAAACAACTTTGGAGATTGAAAGTAGGCATTGGCTGATATTACCTTTGTCGGTACCCTTGTTTGAGGAATCTACGCATGGTTTTTATTTTCTGGAAATCCTCACCCTTGGTATCAACACCAAGGGTGTTATGTACTGGCGGGAACGCTGCTTGTTTGACATCACTAGGATTCACTACAGATGTGGCATTTTCTCTGAGGTCCCACAATACCCCTCCATAGTGATTTTGCTTTTCACACATATGACTGTTATTGAAGAAATTTGATGAGGATGATTTTTGCATGTTTAAATTTTTGCATTTCTTTAAGAAATCAGACTTTAGTCCGATTGTACACTGGGTTTTAAGAATGGCTTGTCAATATAATTATGAGTACATAACTGATCAACCAACCCTCCCCCATCCCCACTTTCATCCCCCTCCCCCACCCCACACCCACTCTCTTACCCAAAATAAAGAGGAGGAGGGGGGGGGGGAGGACGGAGGAAAAATAAAGGTTTGCTCTGACAGTGTAGTGAGGAAATAAAGATCTCCATGCATTCTCATACATAGTGTGTTCACATCAGCGTTAGATAAGGGATGAATGCATTCATAATGTTGCAATCCCCTACATTACAATGTATGTTAAACATGTGACATAAATGTGTTGTGCAGGTCTACACATTATATTGTACATGTACATCTAGGTACATGTGCATTGTGCTCTGATGAAGGGCCTACATGTACACTGTCCTTGGCTGTGCATGTACCGGTATCCATATGTTCTGACACCGTACAATACCGGGTCTGCTCGCTATCCATAAGGACCGCTATTCATTTAACACGCGTTTTGAATAGTGGTCCTTCTGAATGGAGGTCCTCATGAATAGCGAGGTAATTTGTCTATGGTTTGCTCGCTATTTAGAAGGACCGCTATTCATACAAAACCGCTATGCATTTAGTAACGTGTTATGGATAGCGGTCCTTATGACTAGGGAGGTTTCCCCGTACAATACATACATGTATGTTTTCATACATTTACAGGTACCCTACTGAGCATGCATTTTAAGACTTGTTATGTATATAAGACTTGGAACATGGGGTTTAGGAATGTGTAGCTCGGGCTTCGCCCCAGGGATGAAACAAAATTTGCCACCTGTATGGCTTATTTCATTAAACTTGTAGTGTTTGTATTTGATTTGATTTGATTTGATTTGATTTATTTCTTCCTTTTCAAAATAAGCATACATGATACATTTCAATTCAATGATTAAACATAAAACAGTGTAATAACTTTGTATACATCAAACTAACAATACAAAGATAAGGGTACTAAGAAGAATACAACAAATTATTTGCACAAACGGATCGTTATTGACCTAACATAAAATGAAACAGAGGGGCATGCTAACAAAGCAATGCTTGTTTGATGAATTCTCCAAAGACTTACATGTAGATACATTTTTTTGTCAAATTATAACGATTGGATGAATAAGTGTTCCAACCCACCTGTATAGTTGTATATAGTAAAGATGTAATTATTGTTTGTATCTCTCCTACAGGTATGAGACACTGTTAGGTCAAAGGTCAAGACATCATGTAGCATGAGCACTGCTGAGAGATTCTTGGTTCCATCCGACACAAGTCAACCAACTTCATAGCTGAGTCAAACTGTACAGGATAGAGGTAAATATTACAAGCCCCCTATCTACCGGTAATTCTTCTTATTTATTTTCGTGCCCCTCCCCCATGATCCCATATTACATATTGCATACTGTAATTCTGCCATGATCACTGAGATTTCTTTATGATAACTGATTGAATTAGCGATGAATTGGTAACATGAAGGAGATTAGCCTGAGAAAAGGCCAATGTCCTTTTGCTGAGCACTAACATCCACTGCATAATTATGACAAATACAGAGGACACTTGTTATAAAGATCCGATGTAACAAAATTCCTGATATACGTGTAACAAGGCAATTTTGCTGGTCCCAGGTCTTTATGTTCTCTTGGGTTTTTTTACCCTGATTGATATAAGGAGATTCCTGATATAACAAGGTAATTTTCATGGTCCTAAGGTCCTCGTTATAGTGAGTTTCCACAGTACTTTTATTATGTTCCTGTCCCTTCTGAACGTCTCTTACTTGTACTCCTACTTTGTCATTGTTTTTAAGAAGTGTGGATTATAGACCCTATCCAAAGAGGAACATAAATTAGACCAATTACACATCAAATGGAAAGCTTATAAGCCACAGAATACAATGCCAATTGCATGTGATTTCATTGTCTGTCAGGAGAGTAATCTCTATCGAAACACTCAAACTCGAGAGCTTCGAAAACGGGCAGCTATCGACGTCCAAACAGGCTTGGATTTGATGACGTCGTGTCATGTAGAGCTGCGCTGGTGACGTGTGTGCATTATTGTGATTCCCTGCATTTGCACATAGGAAAGTGTATGGTGTTCACTTTGTTTTGTTTTTCTCAAAGTCATGAATTTGTATTTTCATATGAAAAAAAACATCAGTATTGTTTTAAAGTATTTCAATGCAACTTTGATCTTGCCAAACCTTGGTAACTCCGACCTGCTCGTAAATGTGAGTGAAACAGAAGTTCAGCATCTTTGCAGCTACAGTGAAGTGAAGGTACTAAGCGGGATTACAGCGCGCTCACAGCCGGGCAGGGCCGTTCGGTTACAGCCGGCCAAGCACAAAACTACTAAGTGTCAGGCGATGTCTCGCAGACGATTTGCGAGAACCTGAAATTGAGTCCAGATCTAAGTTAACAGTTACTACTGTTACATTTCAAAACAAAAGAAACTTTGCCATAGGTTCTACTCTATTGTTTGCATATATACATATCGCACACAGTATGTATGATTTGTCAGTTGGCCGGCAGGCCATCCGATAAGCCAAGTCTACATTGGATGACGTTAAAGATAACGGCTCATTCGACTACTGTTGACACATATTTGGGAGGGGCGGTTCAGTGAAGTTTCGATCTGCTTTTGTGCAATACTGATAGGAAATATAATTTTGATATATGAATAATTTTATTCTACAATAATGTATGTCTCATCAGCTTTCCATTGATGTGTACATGTAGTTGTATTGGCTTTGGATATGGTCTATGAAGCTTTGAAATTGAAACTGGTTTGAAGTCATTCCATATTGATAGCAAAGTCGTAAAGGTTATCTTGGGTTCTGCTTATGACAGAAATAATCTCCAAGAATCAATGAAAACTTATTCTAAATGTTGAAGACTATAAAAGAATGATGTCTGCGTGGCAACTTTGGTAGAAAACACATAAAAGCTGAGAAGTAAGCAGGGAAAGATGAAACTAAGTTACACAGGATCTCAATATTTGTGAATGCCAGTTGTGCTTCTCTTTGACTGCGATTTCCTGCATATATTTTACTGCTTCAAACGATACTTCTGCAAAATAAATCAATTTAATTTCGGCCTATAAATAAACAATTCATTTATTTCAAACCAGTTTCTGTCAGAATGCAGTTCCATTTCCATAACTCAAGAATATCTCTAAATGTCATGAAATAAGTCTTCATAGCATCTAAATTCCTCTTATCTGCCTTTCCAAAATCCAATTTCTCCCTCCCTTGATGATTCTCAAAAATGTCTGCTGATATCTCAACTGCATAGAAGGGCCATCTGCGTGGGAAGGGGAGGATAAAGAAGATCTGAGAAGCGTATATCGTGCCCCCTTTCAAGTCCCTCTTCGTTGAGCCACTTGTTGTGTTTGCTTGAGTGCATGCCTCATTTCAAATTAGCGCGAGTACGAGATGCGAGACAGAGAGAGAGAGATAGGAAGAGAGAGGGGAGCGGGAGAGAGATAGAGAGGGGGGAGAGAGAGGGAGAGAGAGAGAGAGAGTAGTGTGTGTGCGGAATTCCAGCTTTTGCCATAAGTACCATGTGGCTAATGCCTGGTACTATTGGGAACTAGGGGCCATCTTGGGGGTGTACCGTACACCCCCATAACACTCTATTTATTTCTGTTTATTTGACAAATCATGGATGGGAGATGTTTTTTTTTTGTTTTTTTTTTAAACAATTAATTTCTGGACCTGATGTTGCCATCAATCATTGATTAAATTGTTGATTGCGAAGCATTGAGAACATCATCATAATTATTGAATACATTTCTTTGCATCTAAAGCAGGAAATCATAGGTATAATAAAATACGGTAGATGGGGGAAAATTGAGAAGAAAGTCACATGTTGGATAAAAAGTTCATTTGAATTACAAAGTAAATTCATTGTAAGTACATGTACTTGGAGAATTTATATTATTTGTAGCCTCCTATGCTGTTACGTCTCACAAATCTTCGATGATACCACCAATGACTACTGTAAACGCTGTTATTTTCGCGTGTTGAATTTTCGTGCTGAGTGACCCTGTAACATATTCGAGGGTTCTTGAATTCGCACTTCACAATTACTTTATACTCGCACTCTAATTAATTGGATTCAAACACGTATTAATCAGATGAAGCACGGCAATGCAGCGTCCATTCAAAACAAGCATAAGAAATACTGCTAATAATTTTAATAAATGTATTTTCATATGTTCTAGAATTCGCGCCGCCGAAAATAGCGCGAAATCCTTGAAAATTAATGAACCAAGAATATTTCTGCATTTACAATAATTAAAATTCCAGTGTACTATAATACAATAATAATGTAGGCAGCGTACATCTCAATTCATAAATCTACAATATCAAGGTCTCCATATGGTATGGTGCTCCATACAAACTCCATAAAAAATTTTTTTGTTAAGGTTCATCTGTTTGGCAGAGTTCATCTAATAATTTAGGCCATTTTTTCAAGCTAAATATTACAGTATTAAATAATGTATCCCGCCTAATCTCTTTTGAATGATGCCCCCCGCCCCCTTCAACAAATTGGCATCCCATTGCCACTTCTCCTCTACTTATTGGTGCAGTCTGTCCCCATGACGACATCATCCCTGCCCTCCGCAAACATTATCAGTATCACAATGGCGCATTGTAGCTGGAGCACATGCTAGATAATTGTGCAAAGCATCTTCAATTAGCCGCCATGCAGGTACAACGATTTGAGTAATTGCAGCAGTATGTGTCTGTTGCCAGTGGCGACAGGTGAACGAAGGGATGGTTTATTTTGTCCGGATGTTGCAGAGTATAACATGCCCTACACGATGCTGGGTGTTGCAGTGCAAGACTTCATTGAAAGGTTAAAAAACTTTTATAATATTCAGAACACAAAAGTTGTCATGCTAAGTAGGGCATTCAGTTTGCATGTTAATTGACAAGGAAATGAAAATTAATTGCCAGTGGGTACTACATTTGTATGAACAACATGTTATTATCTGATAAAAGATAGACTAACTAATTCACTATTAGTAGGCCCTTCAAGTTCTCACCACCTGAAACACCTGAAATAGCTGAAAAAGCAACATACCCGGTAACATTAATTGAAAATAACATTTTGTTCTGGTCATGTGATTTCATAGTGGAATAAACTGTCTCAGAGCAGTTTGGAAAGGTTGATCATAACTACATTGGAATCAGTCTCACTCAAAAGCACATTTACTGTGCACAAAATGGGACTGCACAGACTTGTGGCATGAATGTTTGTCCCAAAACACTTTGGCTTTTTTCTCTTCATATTTTATTTGCGGGCATTTGAGGAGCAATCCTTTTCAGGGGACTATGATGTTCTTCCAAACTGACATAAAAGGAATGAGAAAGCTTGCAACTTATTTCTCACCTTTCACAGAACTCAACCGTCTCTTTAAAAATGGATGCTTAGTAATAAGCTAGCATTCATTAATACATGTGAATTAATTGTAGGTTATCCCAAGATATGATTGGTGTTTAAAGGAGTTCCACATCCATGTGCCCTGATGTCCAACTGATTTTAAAGAGCATTCTCGTGGGAAAGATACATGTATGTGGTTTTATAGTCCTTCAGCTAGACTGAATTGTATTCTGTGTTACAAGCATTTCATTTAGACCAGCTTAAAGTCCTCAGCCTGACCGAATTTTGAAATATACCCTTTATTCATCCACGGGGAGCTATATATTTTCTGAACAAATTGAAACCAACTTCATGAGATTCCGTTTCCTGTGGAATGAGTAACAGCGTCCCGAATGTTGAGCCCCGGTGGTTTGGGCCCCGTCTCTGAGGAACGCTACTTTGCGGGGGTGAAAATTTGATGACGACATATCGTGTAGACGCACTCGGAGCTGTATACATGACATGTCGTCACACGTCTAGCGACCCCCTGCAGTGTTACGCCATAGGGAGGGGGCGGACCAAAAAAATTATCTTTTTTATTTTTTATGGATAAACGGAGACGAAAATTTATGAATAACCAGGGTAATTATATTCTTTGTTTACTAAGCTTTACGTCAATATATGGTTGTTTTGGGTCAGGCTGAGGTCTTTAAATGTATGCAAGGTAATATGAAGTACTACTCCGATGCAATCCAATTTACAGGTTGCTTCGGTATACATACATGTATAGCACCTTGTTACCAGTTTGCCTGTAGGCTTGTTCATGTGATTGCAATTTACTTGAACATGTATCATTCAGTATAAATCTATTAGCATACTTAAAAATATGCCATACATGTACATGTAAGTCACTAGAGCAGCTTGATATATAAATGTTCATGTACATATATTACTGTTTGAAACAATGAACTAGTTTGTTGACATGTGCTATGGCAATACCTACTCTGCAGTACATATTCAACACAAACCAAATTCTGTAACTTCAACCTTTGCCCAAACAATACAATAACAATACTGTATTTTGATATATATTCTATACATGTACATGTATACATTATATATCATTTTTTGGTTTGCCAAGTGGGGATTTACATGTATATTGAACCCTGATCAACTCTTTACTTTGTTTATGAACTTTCATATTGCTATTTCCTTGGGAGATGTCAAAAAGAAATTGATGACCTTTCATCTGATTTAAAAACCATTGTCCAAATTTATGTTTATATGCACCAATATGTTTTTGAAAAATTTCATTTATTACAAGGACACCAGATAATATGTATGTACATGTATATATTTTATACATGTATACTACAGTGAATCTTATGTATTTTGTTTTGCTGCTGTATTGAGTTTATGTTATTAATTAATATATTTTGTCTTCAAACAGGGCCTCGTGAAAATGGGCTACCCTGTATAAATATCAGAAATAAATAAATAAAATACATAACCGTAAACCAGGGCTCCACACTAAGTTTTTACGGGGTCAGGATTGATACTTATTGTCTGTATGCATTGGCCCCATGTGAAAATTGAAAAGAAAATTGTGGGGCCAGACTTTGAATTTGGGAACCCATGCATACCAGGTGCGTGTTCATACTGTTCAGCCCTGTGTAATCCTAGCCCTAAAACTAACTTAAAACCCAGTGGCAACTCTAATCTTATCTTTGATGAATTAAAACCCCTAGCAAATGTTGCAGGAGCAAATATCATGTCAGCATTGTACAGCATACTTTGTCCACATCTGAAGATCGCTAATTTTCATCTTTGATGTTCAAAATAAAAACCCTATCAAATGTTGCAGTCCTGAGTAGATATCAGGGGAGCATTTCATCAAGTATTTTGTCAGTGATTTTTACCGACAACTGTTATAAGCTACTGAAATCCTTGCATCTGATTGGCTGAGAGCAAATTTGTCAGTAAAAGTCACTGACAAAACGCTCGATGAATTGCTCCCCAGGTCAGCATTAATTTGCTCACCTACATGTACAGTATGTCCACATCTAATGAAGATCACTAATTTTTATCTTTGATTAAATAAAAGCCCAATTAAATGTTGAAGGAGCAGATATCAGGTCAGCATTAATTTGTTCACCTACATATGCATACTAAAGTATGTCCACATCCACTGAAGTTCACTATGGTATAGTGGTTCATGCACTTGGCTCCTAGTCAAAAGGTTGAAGGGCCAAATCCCTGCCTAGTACTTTCATGTATGTCCTAATAGGCAAGGCATTTTATCTATAGTTGTCGACTTTCCAATTTTTTTTTATACCCTCTTATAGTTACACATAATTTCACATTACTCTGAGCAGTTACTGAGCAAAATTATGTACTGCCCAAAACTGGTTAAGATTCACATAAAAACCAATATGGTAAATGTATCTTTTTCAATATTAAAAAAAGAACCACTTGAAGTTTTGTATCATCTTTATTATCAAGTGTTTTCATAGGGATATGTTCACCTTGGCATTGTTGACCACTTTTGCACAGTTTGGGGGTAAATGTTGGTTTTGCACATTTTAGTGGAGATCTGATGTGTAATGTACATGTAACTATTCAATTAAATCATTAAAAGAATTATTTCATCTTTGTACAGCAGTGACTAAAGGTTTTTGTGGGATTTTTTCCCCATCAATCTTTGATTATCGCTGTGAGGTCCAAAACAAAACTTTAAAATCCTCCATGACGCATGCTTCTCGATCATGCTTAATTTGCCCGTTTTTCCCTGGGTTTAGCTCCTGCGGAAGAGCACTCCGTTTTCGACCCAATTACGGTGATGCCTGATCATGCAAACCTGTCTCTTTTAATCCGGAATCCTTGACCCCTTTTTAATCAAAATACCTGTTGGGCCTCGGCATGAAGTGAGATGGCTGGAAAGCCTAACAGCCAATTCATCTAGGCTAGGTGCTTCAATAATGGATAGATAGTATGTGCATGTGGTGGTGGAGAACCTGAGAGAAGCAGAGGGAGGGAGACGAAGAGCGAGAGAGAGATGGAGGGGGAGAGGGAGGCAGAGAGAGACAGACAGATAGAGAGGGATAAGAACAGACAAAGAGAATAGACAGGCAGGAAGAGGAAGAAATGGTAGAGAAGAAGATGGGAGTTAGGGATAGAGGAAAAGAGGGGGAGGGAGGGAGAGAGGGAGGGAGAAAAGAAGGGAGAGAGGGAGGGAGAAAAGAAGGGAGAGGAGGAGTGAGGGAGAAGGAGAGTAAGGTGGTGTAGGGAGAAATACATGTATCATGTATTCATGCAGGGTACTTTTAAGGGAGAAAGAGATGGAGGGAGGGAAGGAGGGAGGGAGGGAGGGAGGGATGGAGAAAAGAAGGGAGAGGAGGAGTGAGGAGAAGGGGGAGAGTAAGGTGGTGTAGGGAGAAATACATGTATCATGTATTCATGCAGGGTACTTTTAAGGGAGAAAGAGATGGAGGGAGGGACGAAGGGAGGGAGTGAAGGAGAGAGTGAAGGAGGGACGAAGGGATGGAGAAAAGGGAGAGGAGGAGTGAGGGAGAAGGGGGTAGGGAGAGATACATGTATCATGCATTCATGCAGGGCCTTTTAAAGTAAGAACGAAAGGGAGGGAAGGAGGGAAGGAGGGACGGACGGGGAGAGGAGGAAGGGAAGGAGGGAGAAATGAACGGAGAGAACGAGTGAGGGAGAAGGGGGAGAGTAAGACAGTGTAGGGAGAGATACAATCAATTAGGAAGAGATAGGGAAGGGTGGTGCTGATGGTGATGATGATGATATTGATGACGATGATGATTTTGATGATGATGATGATGATGATAATGAGAGAGAGACAGGCAAACTAATGAACAATACATGTACATTTGAAATGAGAGTTATTTAGCTCTGGAAAATGTATGTAAATGTTCAGTAAAATAATCATCATAAAGGAAATAATTATTTCAACCTTTCTGTACTAAAAAAGGAAACATTGCTTGGGCTCTATATTAACATTCTGATGGTACTCAAAAACATATTAACACTTTCATCTAGATAATGGGATCAATTTGTTGTAAATTACATTGGTTTTAATTGTGTCACTCTCCAATTTCATTTAGAGGGCAGGATGAGTTTAATTCTCCTTCATTTCAAGAGCTTGCCCATTCATGTATGATTTACAAGAGACAATCAAGATAAATTTAAAATGTAAATGGAATGTAAATCATTAGCACTTTACGTGACATTTCCTGGACTCTTGTCCAGTCACTGTGCCTGCAACATACCAGAAAGATAACAATAAATACCCACTTTAGCTGTGAAAAAAGCTCAGAGAGAGAAGGAGGAGGGAGGGAGAGGAAGAAAGAGAAAGAGGTGCCCTTGATTAGTTAATAAAACTTCCCCTTTTGTATCCAAATACAAAATGGGCTCCTGTGATTATACAAAAACAGTTATTTATTGTATACACTGCGTAGCCTACATGTACATACTGTTCAAATGTTGTTCGTTGGGAGCTGGAAGGCTGTTGACTCAGTCAGGATTTTGTTTTGGTAGTTACATGTAATGCCTTTCTAACTCTTAGATTATATATTAATGAACACATGCAATTGGTGATGTACATATATGTGCCTGTGTTATTGATTATTGTAAGCTTTATTTCCGATCACATTTGTCAGTCTGTTTGGTAGACTTGTGATAAACATTGATTTTGCTTGACATTTCAGTTAATCATTGAAATAAACATTCAAGAATGATATGCAGAGATTCAGTTTCTGTTGAGTTCACTTGAAAATGACATTTGCTTACTATATATACATTGTAAACAGGTTACATACAAATATCAATTTTTTATCAAACATATGGAAGGCAATAAATCAAAAAAGCATATGTTTCAATAGATATATTAGGCATAAAATTATTCCATATTATGAATAAAATTTGTAATGCATATGCCAGTTTCTGCTTCCCAAAAATGTAGTTATCATTATTGGTGTATACATTACTGAAATTCTTTGGTGGATTATGTGGTCCATGGCTTGCAAATGGTTAAAGAGAAGACTGTTAGCTCGTAAAGATCAACAAGAAATTTCTTTGAAAAGGATAACTCTTCAAATGCCCTTGTATTCCAAATATGACAGGAAGTATTACATACATGTACATAGCTGAAATGTCTGGACGAAACTTTCATGCCACATGTGTGTATAGTAGTCCCACATACCCAAGATTTAGTCAACTTCTTATTTTGATAGGTTCATCGGTTCATGCATTCATTCAATTGTCCATTTTCATGGAAATTTGTTGGATTTACATGGTAAGGTTATAAACAAACATAAATGATTTCAAGACCTCATAGTCTACATGATTTCCTGTGTATTTTGTAATCATTTTCCAAATAAGTTCTTGACACTTTCTTTCACAATTTAATCGCATGACCAGTACTCAACTTTATCATTCAGAAGTTGCAAATGTAGATCGATAACAAGGAAGAAACAAAACACCTTTCTAGAAAAGGTCACTTTCAAAATAGTTGCATGTTTTTTAGATTTTGTTTCGTTTTGAATTTCCCATCTGCCTACCTTGTTCAAATCCTGCCAAGCCTTGAGTTAAATCTGCAACTGTGGTAAGCAGTTTGCCCGTCTACAGAGAGGATATAAGCTTACTGGTACTCAGGGCCGCAGTAATTGAAGTGAAATCTATCCCTGTTGACACCCAAATATTGCCAGGTGTCAAGAAGGGTCTCAAACTCTTTGTGTACATATCTCCACCTTTTTGGTACAAAGAGGATATGTACTGTAAAAATATGTACAATATCTGAATTTATGTGAAAAATTTGCAAGTAGTTGCTCTGTACTTTATTGGAGTATTAACGTATCACTTGCTATATAGAATGAAACCTGAGACTGTCACATTTTTTTGAGCATATGTTCCATACAAATGTATGTCACAAAGTTGATTGTGGCATTATACCGTTAATTTCATCAGTCTACCAAAGCAAGCAAAGAGTTATTTAGGATCTAGTCAATAAGCTTTAGTGTATTAATTAAAAATGCAAGTCTGTTCCTCATCATGTTAAATACCACAATACTTTAATGATTATCAATATATATTCGTGGGAATAAAATTGTTAAGATACATGTGTAGCTAAATAATTATTTTTCACTTTCACAAGTACTGTTTTGGGTTTAGAAGCCTGGACCTAAAAAATGGACCTCTAAAATCCACTTTGGTCTCGACAGCAGCGCTCAGACTGCTGATTGCATTTCTATGATTATAATTATCTGTCAGACGATGCACTTTGGAAAGTGCAGTACTCCGGCTCAAAAACCAACTTATCATGATTCCTGCATCATTGATTCCATACCATGCATGAACATGTGCATTACCACACATCTAGGATACCAGGTAGAACGAAGTTCATACATTTAGGAGAATAAATTTGTGATCTGTTAACCCTTTCATGACAGGAACTACTGTATTTAAGGGCTAAATTGATCACATTTTGTTCTTCAAATTGGCAACAATAATATTAATTTTAGTGTTACATTGTTCTAACAAAATGCAATGTCTTTGAAAACAATATACATCATTAGAAACTTAGTTAAAAAGTTGAAAAATTGCCAATTTTGATAAAAAACAGTGATTTTGAACCACTCAATGTGTTTTTGAAGATTATTCTCCTTTTAAAAATTCCAGGCATCAAACATGGACACAAAGTGTGAAGAATTTTTTGCTTTTCCTACTCCTGCATCTGGTATATTTTTTGGAGCTCTGAATCAAAAGTTATTGAGCCAAACCACAAAATGTGGTCAATTGTCAGGAAAGGGTACGAATCACCAACAAATAATTAGGTTCCATGTCGCTATACTGTACATTCGTACAAAATATGAGCTAAAAAGCAGAGTACATGATTCTTGCTACATTGATTCTATACCATGCATCAACATGTGCATAGAAGTACATTTACATATAGGACACCAGGGGGGTGTTTCATAAAGTGTTCGTAAGTTACGCTCGACTTTACGCATGACTGGTGATCAGTTCTTGTGCTAAATGATTGAGAATCTGATTAGTATAGCACCCAAGAACATGTTCCAGTCGTTCGTAAAGTCGTTCGTAACTTTACGAACAGCTTTATGAAACACCCCCCAGGTACGTGTTCATACATTTAGGAGATTAAATTTCTGATCTCTTAAAAGGTATCAATCACAAAAAAGTATGTTACTGTGTATTTTAGGGATTCCATGTCACTATACTACATGTACATGTATATATGCAAATAAATATTAGACATTTGTTCTACTTGTACCTGGTATCCTAGATGAACTGTTATGCACAAGAGTTGTAGAGTAGACATGTTGACGCACCCAAGCATTCTTGCATAGAATAGGACGCGGACAGACCCCAAGTCCGCCTTCGTTCCGGATGCGGGGTTTTGTGTAACCCTTTATTTTCATCATGCTCCTTAACCGTTAACCCACAGAATGCCAGGTAAAGTTGTTTAGGGTTGATATTTTACAACATTCTAGCTCTACACAAATCCTTGTTTAGGTGATCAGTATTTAACCTTTAATAGTTCAATTTTATTTAAGTGCTCTAAATTAGTACATTGCAATTTCCGGTTAAATGCTTCATAAACTTGATGGGGAAACCTATATTAAGCTTACACCTATCTGAATAGTATTTAAGAATGCACGTGCCCCCACCCCCCCCCCCCCCCCCCAAAAAAAAAAAAAAAAATAATAATAATAATAATAATAAATAAATAAATAAATATATAAAAATTTAAAAAATTATAATAAATTTTGAAATATAAAAATTTAGAAAATAAATTAATAAAATTAAACAAATAATAAAAGGGTCGATGACATCTGCAATATTACAAGAAAGAAAATATTTTGAAAATACTGTGAATGATTATATGATACTAGTATGCTATAGTGTTTTCTCTATTAAAAGAATAAGAAAAAGTAATAACTTACATGTAGGAAATTATGCCATGATTTGTCCACAAATAAGGAACTATTATTTGATAAAAAGGACAAGCAGGTGTTGATTTCCAGAAACAGAATTTTAGCAATCAATGATTTGGATTCTGCCTACAGTACCTTTAAAGTTGCTTGTTTGTGTGTAAAATTTGCTTTTTAGTGAAAAGGAGGAAAGTGGTTGCTTACAAATCTACTTAAAACTGCTTGAAAGAGCATATTAGAAAGTGTCAAGCCAAAAGATTGTCAGTGGTTGTTTGATTGTTTAAAGAAAAAAGAAATTTGCCTCTTTTTTCCATGTTTGATTTCTTTGTGAGTATCGTGATTCGTGAACACAGTTACTGTGATTTGTCGGAAAAATATTCTATCCTTTTTATTTTTTTTTCTTAAAGAGAAGTTTGAGTTCTGGTAAAGGTAAAAAATATGTGATCTTTCTAATTGTCTTTATTTCACTTTAACCCTCTCAGTCCCCTAGGTGCAAGAATGTGTATTAACTCAATGGGTTTTTATGGCTTGGGACTGAGAGGGTTAAAGGATATCATAGAAGAAAATCCCCTGAATATGATTGCTCTTCAAATGTTCTCATATTCAAAATATGACAAGAAATAGATGAAAAGTTTGGATCAAATTTCATACCGCTTGTGTGTGTAGTCCCATGGACACATTTCTGTGTGCGGTTCATATGAATTTCAGCAAGATTGAGTGAATTTCTTATCATTGCGATGATTCCCAAACCTGGCAGTATACACCAATTCTTATGTACCACATACTCAACCTTTCCCAATTGCTTTCGGACTACGCCTGTTTTACTAGGCCTGTTTTGAAAGGCCATTTTTCTGACGAGTAATCGACTAAGCGTCCCCCATTACAACTTGCTTGGGGGATCAATAAATACACAAGAAACAGTATCAGATAGAATAAGATATATATATATATGAAAAAGAAGGAGTAATTGTATTAAATGAATGTCAAATCGGGGTGAAGAAAGGTAGACGTTCACTAAAAATCCCCCTATGAGTACTCGCTTATCTGAGGGTTATAAGATACAGATGTATGCAAAGCAAACCAGCCTTACGTCATTTTATTTTGCCGAAACATCTTTTAGGATGTGAACAAGGCCTGAAATGCGTAAAATGTGACCAAAATTTAGAGCTGTTTGGGTCTCTCTTTTTCATGCTCACTTTCCTTTGTTGTATATCGACCATCTTTCTGCATCAAGGCTATTACTGCAATTGACATTAACTGACCAAAACACCCATTTTGCATGTATTTCTTGAAATAAGGCTTTGCAAATTGTGTAACTGGCGAAAACCAACGAAAATTGAGACCATTGATAAGAAATCAAAAGAGGGAGAAAGAATTATGGGGATATTTATATAGCAAAGCCAGCTGTACATCGTACACTACTACTGGGATCCGATTTTGGTGCTGGCAGAAATTGAAATAACATTAGACATGCAAATTACGTGAAATCTTTCTGAATTAGGTTCCTAAAAATCATATGTAATGAATAGTGTAATCATAAAATTGCTGGATGTTCTGGAGTTTATCTGGACAACCCTGTCGCAGAAAAGAAGTGATCGGCTTTGTATCGTAACATCAGAATGGTCTCATCATGACTGTGCTTGATTTCTCACCAACTCAAGCCATTTTCTCTGACTGGGAGACCTGCATTACCTTGCAGTTTTAAATTAACTATTCATGTGACATTTAGGAACCCAAATTACAAAGATTTTCCATGTTTAAATTTTCATATCAATGATGTTTCAATTTATCAAAAACTTGGATCACATTTGGATCATACAGTATGTGGTGGGCTTAAAAATATGAGGTACTGTAATAGTCAGTCATGAGACAAAACTAATGAAAGTTCCACATTTATAAAAGTGGGAGTATAGATGTCGGAAAGAACAATTCAAATTGACATTTTTTTGTGTGGTCAAAATTAAAATTTTAACGAGCCAGGGTGATGAATTTGTCTCTGGAAAGTGGCACTTGGGAATTTCGTTTTTTTTCTGTTGGCCATGGGCACTTTCATAAAATGTTGTACATTGACAATGTAAATGTATTTCACATGCCACTTTACTGTCGTGTATATGGTCTGAAAGTCCTCGTATAATTCTGCTTTATAGAAACCACATGTAAATTTACTTTTAAACATTTTATATGCAGATTTTGCTGTTGTAAGTACATGTACTTTTCCATGATTTATTTCAGGATTGTCAAGAGCTTTTCTTTCATAATGTTCAATAAATTTTATAAAATCATGCCATAAACAGATTTTTTTTTTTGGAAGTATTTTGAAGTATTTTGCAGGCAATGATTGTATCATTAAGTTGATTTATAGTCTTTTTAGTAGTTTAAATTCATTAATATTGCCTTTTTATTTTTTTCAGTTCTTTTATTGTCGTTTAGTGTTTTAAGTCTGTGTATAGCTTTTTAGTCTGAAGTTCATATATATGGATTTTTCATTGGAGCACTTTTCAGGGATGGTTCATTTATTATTTTCCTTACATTTTGGGCTCACATATATTTGTTTCGGGAGCACTTTTATAAACTTTATTTATTTCATATATATATACACATCATTATAATCATAATCTTCATACATGGTGTAATCAAGAAATAAATACATATATGAATGGATCGTCATAAGCTCGTAAGAGCTTGACAGGGACGTCCAAAAAAAAAACACAACAAAAAAGAACACACATGATAATTGGTAGCATTTAGACGTAATGATGTTCATTCATTATAAATTGATATAGAGAAGGGATACATATAAAGAAAGTACTATACATCATCAAATAAAAAGACTAGTTACCAAGCCTATGTGATTTATCTCATAATGGATAACAAATAAGAAAAATATAATACGGGGGTAGAGGTTGGACCATGCAATTTTTGACCTTATGTTTCATATTTGCAGAGAAGTGCATTCTTTAATTGTCTCTTGAAAGTATTTTTTGTTGGACACGTTCGAATATTAAGAGAAAGAGAATTCCAAAGGTCGGGACCAGCGTGTCGAATAGATCGTTGGGCAAGGGCTGTTTTTGGATTTTCTAAATGCACATTTGAAGAAATTCGGGTAGGATAATTGTGTATATCTGAATTGATACGGAACATGCTTAACAAGTTATGCTTAACAAGTTTCCAGAGCTAATTAAATTGCTCTACCTTCTTGAGCATTTTTCACTGATTGAACCAATCAGTGGCCTTAGAATGAATCCAGCTGATGTATGGGGAATAATCATCTATCCCTTTATTCATAAAGACTCAGCATCTAATAAGCATGACAGAGTTCTTTGATTTTTCTTTTGTCATCTTCCAGAATATATGTTTGATGCGGCTTTTTGTTTTATCACTTTTTTATGAGACTTATTAAAACTTTATCATCTATTTAAAATAGCTGATATATGTACAACCCTTAAAATGTGCTCTTCATATATCGCTTTGTGAACATACCCATGAAAATAACCCAATTTATTATGTATTCAAATGAGTAAAAAATAGAATTTTTCCCATTTTCTTCTCTACTAGTTTCATAAATGGCCCTATAAAACAGGTAATCGCTTTTGACACATACATGTATGGCATTTATTTTGCTTGAAGCTTTCCAATTAAGTTTTCAAGCATGTTATGGTTATGAGAGGTTTGTGAACAATTCAGACACCTCTATTCTCACTTGGTTTTTTTCTGAATATTTATTTCAAGTGGAAAATAAATGTACCTTTCATTGTTATGCTATGGGTTTAGCACTTCAGTATCACCTTTAGTAACATTTTTGCATTATCCATTTATCCAGAATGCTATGAATTACACATAATAAACAAGCAGAAAGAAAAAAAAATATATTGAGTCCATTTCTGTTCCAGTACATTGTGCCATTTATGACTGAGAACAATTTAATTTAAAATAAGCATTAAAGTCTCTAAATTGGCAACACAGAGTGGAAATTCTGATTGCAAATTTCATGCACACATACATAGCCAATCTTTTGTCGCATTTTGTAATTTTGTATTTATGTAGGTTCAGCTAATACACATTTCAATTAATCTTACAAAATGTACGAGTGAAAGATGAGAATGATCAGTGCCAATTTGGGGAGGAAAAGGTTATTAACATGGAAAATTCTTTACCTCTATGGAATAGAGGACATCACAAAGGTGTTGTATTCTTGGAATTGTCTTAGAAGTTCTTGAAAGTACTTTAAGCATGGAAATGACCTCTGTAAATGCCCTTACTATAGAAAGAAGGTCAAAAACACGAACTGAAAAAAAAAAAAAGAAATATCTTCACTCAGCCAGCAAACAAGGTACTTATTGATGTGATTAAAAAAAAAATCTCGCTCGTCTCAATTTTTTCACTGTGGATGAGAGAAGGCTAGATTTTCACTTGCCAAAGGCTCGGTGCAATGCTGTGTAATTGAAAGTTTGTGGGCCAACTAATTGAGTTTTGGGGAGACGCGCTCGCTAAGTCTGGGTCATTCAAATTTGGGGATGTGATATTTTTAAGGTGTGATAACCATACTCTTGAAATTACTGATACATCAACAAGGCAGAAAGCTAGAAACAGTGGAGAGTAATAAAGAGAGGAACTGAGAGAGGGAGGGAGGGAGAGAGAGAGAGAGAGAAGAAAAAGAGCGTGTGCAAACGGATAGTAATGGAGAGCGATAAAGAAAGAGAGAAAAAGAGAGGGAGCAAGGGAGGGAAGGAGAGAGAGAATGAGAGTAGTGTGCGAACGGACAGTAGTGGAGAGCGATAAGAGAAAGAGAAAAAGAGAGAAGAAGCAAGGGAGGGAAGGAGAGAGAGAACGAGAGAAGTGTGCAAACGGACAGTAGTGGAGAGCGATAAGAGAAAGAGAAAAAGAGAGAAGAAGCAAGGGAGGGAAGGAGAGAGAGAACGAGAGAAGTGTGCAAACGGACAGTAGTGGAGAGCGATAAGAGAAAGAGAGGAGGGGGAGAGAGAGAACGAGAGAAGTGTGCAAACGGACAGTAGTGGAGAGCGATAAAGAAAGAGAAAAAGAGAGAAGAAGCAAGGGAGGGAAGGAGAGAGAGAATGAGAGAAGTGTGCGAACGGACAGTAGTGGAGAGCGATAAAGAAAGAGAAAAAGAGAGGAAGCAAGGGAGGGAAGGAGAGAGAGAACGAGAGAAGTGTGCAAACGGACAGTAGTGGAGAGCGATAAGAGAAAGAGAGGAGGGGGAGAGAGAGAACGAGAGAAGTGTGCAAACGGACAGTAGTGGAGAGCGATAAAGAAAGAGAAAAAGAGAGAAGAAGCAAGGGAGGGAAGGAGAGAGAGAACGAGAGAAGTGTGCAAACGGACAGTAGTGGAGAGCGATAAAGAAAGAGAAAAAGAGAGAGGAAGCAAGGGAGGGAAGGAGAGAGAGAATGAGAGAAGTGTGCAAACGGACAGTAGTGGAGAGCGATAAAGAAAGAAAAAGAGAGAGGAAGTAAGGAAGGGAAGGAGAGAGAGAACGAGAGAAGTGTGCAAATGGACAGAAGTGGAGAGAGATAAAGAAAGAGAAAAAGAGAGGAAGCAAGGGAGGGAAGGAGAGAGGGAACGAGAGAAGTGTGCAAACGGACAGTAGTGGAGAGCGATAAAGAAAGAGAAAAAGAGAGGAAGCAAGGGAGGGAAGGAGAGAGGGAACGAGAGAAGTGTGCAAACTGACAGTAGTGGAGAGCGATAAAGAAAGAGAAAAAGAGAGGAAGCAAGGGAGGGAAGGAGAGAGAGAATGAGAGAAGTGTGCAAATGGACAGAAGTGGAGAGCGATAAAGAAAGAGAAAAAGAGAGAGGAAGCAAGGGAGGGAAGGAGAGAGAGAATGAGAGAAGTGTGCAAACGGACAGAAGTGGAGAGCGATAAAGAAAGAGAAAAAGAGAGGAAGCAAGGGAGGGAAGGAGAGAGAGAACGAGAGAAGTGTGCAAACGGACAGTAGTGGAGAGCGATAAGAGAAAGAGAGGAGGGGGAAGAGAGAGAACGAGAGAAGTGTGCAAACGGACAGTAGTGGAGAGCGATAAGAGAAAGAGAGGAGGGGGAAGAGAGAGAACGAGAGAAGTGTGCAAACGGACAGTAGTGGAGAGCGATAAAGAAAGAGAAAAAGAGAGAGGAAGCAAGGGAGGGAAGGAGAGAGAGAATGAGAGAAGTGTGCAAACGGACAGAAGTGGAGAGCGATAAAGAAAGAAAAAGAGAGGAAGCAAGGGAGGGAAGGAGAGAGAGAACGAGAGAAGTGTGCAAACGGACAGTAGTGGAGAGCGATAAGAGAAAGAGAGGAGGGGGAGAGAGAGAACGAGAGAAGTGTGCAAACAGACAATAGTGGAGAGCGATAAAGAAAGAGAAAAAGAGAGAAGAAGCAAGGGAGGGAAGGAGAGAGAGAACGAGAGAAGTGTGCAAACGGACAGTAGTGGAGAGCGATAAGAGAAAGAGAGGAGGGGGAAGAGAGAGAACGAGAGAAGTGTGCAAACGGACAGTAGTGGAGAGCGATAAAGAAAGAGAAAAAGAGAGAAGAAGCAAGGGAGGGAAGGAGAGAGAGAACGAGAGAAGTGTGCAAACGGACAGAAGTGGAGAGCGATAAAGAAAGAAAAAGAGAGGAAGCAAGGAAGGGAAGGAGAGAGAGAACGAAAGAAGTGTGCAAACGGACAGTAGTGGAGAGCGATAAAGAAAGAGAAAAAGAGAGAAGAAGCAAGGGAGGGAAGGAGAGAGAGAACGAGAGAAGTGTGCAAACGGACAGTAGTGGAGAGCGATAAGAGAAAGAGAGGAGGGGGAAGAGAGAGAACGAGAGAAGTGTGCAAACGGACAGTAGTGGAGAGCGATAAAGAAAGAGAAAAAGAGAGAAGAAGCAAGGGAGGGAAGGAGAGAGAGAATGAGAGAAGTGTGCAAACGGACAGAAGTGGAGAGCGATAAAGAAAGAAAAAGAGAGGAAGCAAGGAAGGGAAGGAGAGAGAGAACGAGAGAAGTGTGCAAACGGACAGAAGTGGAGAGCGATAAAGAAAGAAAAAGAGAGGAAGCAAGGGAGGGAAGGAGAGAGAGAATGAGAGTAGTGTGCGAACGGACAGTAGTGGAGAGCGATAAAGAAAGAGAAAAAGAGAGGAAGCAAGGGAGGGAAGGAGAGAAGGAACGAGAGAAGTGTGCAAACGGACAGTAGTGGAGAGCGATAAGAGAAAGAGAGGAGGGGGAAGAGAGAGAACGAGAGAAGTGTGCAAACGGACAGTAGTGGAGAGCGATAAAGAAAGAGAAAAAGAGAGAAGAAGCAAGGGAGGGAAGGAGAGAGAGAACGAGAGAAGTGTGCAAACGGACAGTAGTGGAGAGCGATAAGAGAAAGAGAAAAAGAGAGAGGAAGCAAGGAAGGGAAGGAGAGAGAGAACGAGAGAAGTGTGCAAATGGACAGAAGTGGAGAGCGATAAAGAAAGAGAAAAAGAGAGGAAGCAAGGGAGGGAAGGAGAGAGAGAACGAGAGAAGTGTGCAAACAGACAGTAGTGGAGAGCGATAAGAGAAAGAGAGGAGGGGGAAGAGAGAGAATGAGAGAAGTGTGCAAATGGACAGAAGTGGAGAGCGATAAAGAAAGAGAAAAAGAGAGGAAGCAAGGGAGGGAAGGAGAGAGAGAACGAGAGAAGTGTGCAAACAGACAGTAGTGGAGAGCGATAAGAGAAAGAGAGGAGGGGGAAGAGAGAGAATGAGAGAAGTGTGCAAACGGACAGAAGTGGAGAGCGATAAAGAAAGAAAAAGAGAGGAAGCAAGGAAGGGAAGGAGAGAGAGAACGAGAGAAGTGTGCAAACGGACAGTAGTGGAGAGCGATAAAGAAAGAGAAAAAGAGAGAAGAAGCAAGGGAGGGAAGGAGAGAGAGAACGAGAGAAGTGTGCAAACGGACAGTAGTGGAGAGCGATAAGAGAAAGAGAGGAGGGGGAAGAGAGAGAACGAGAGAAGTGTGCAAACGGACAGTAGTGGAGAGCGATAAAGAAAGAGAAAAAGAGAGAAGAAGCAAGGGAGGGAAGGAGAGAGAGAACGAGAGAAGTGTGCAAACGGACAGTAGTGGAGAGCGATAAGAGAAAGAGAGGAGGGGGAAGAGAGAGAACGAGAGAAGTGTGCAAACGGACAGTAGTGGAGAGCGATAAAGAAAGAGAAAAAGAGAGAAGAAGCAAGGGAGGGAAGGAGAGAGAGAACGAGAGAAGTGTGCAAACGGACAGTAGTGGAGAGCGATAAGAGAAAGAGAGGAGGGGGAAGAGAGAGAACGAGAGAAGTGTGCAAACGGACAGTAGTGGAGAGCGATAAAGAAAGAGAAAAAGAGAGAGGAAGCAAGGAGGGAAGGAGAGAGAGAATGAGAGAAGTGTGCAAACGGACAGTAGTGGAGAGCGATAAGAGAAAGAGAGGAGGGGGAAGAGAGAGAACGAGAGAAGTGTGCAAACGGACAGTAGTGGAGAGCGATAAAGAAAGAGAAAAAGAGAGAGGAAGCAAGGGAGGGAAGGAGAGAGAGAACGAGAGAAGTGTGCAAATGGACAGAAGTGGAGAGCGATAATGAAAGAGAAAAAGAGAGGAAGCAAGGGAGGGAAGGAGAGAGAGAACGAGAGAAGTGTGCAAACAGACAGTAGTGGAGAGCGATAAGAGAAAGAGAGGAGGGGGAAGAGAGAGAATGAGAGAAGTGTGCAAATGGACAGAAGTGGAGAGCGATAAAGAAAGAAAAAGAGAGGAAGCAAGGGAGGGAAGGAGAGAGAGAACGAGAGAAGTGTGCAAACGGACAGTAGTGGAGAGCGATAAAGAAAGAAAAAGAGAGGAAGCAAGGGAGGGAAGGAGAGAGAGAACGAGAGAAGTGTGCAAACAGACAGTAGTGGAGAGCGATAAGAGAAAGAGAGGAGGGGGAAGAGAGAGAATGAGAGAAGTGTGCAAACGGACAGAAGTGGAGAGCGATAAAGAAAGAGAAAAAGAGAGAGGAAGCAAGGGAGGGAAGGAGAGAGAGAATGAGAGTAGTGTGCGAACGGACAGAAGTGGAGAGCGATAAAGAAAGAAAAAGAGAGGAAGCAAGGGAGGGAAGGAGAGAGAGAACGAGAGAAGTGTGCAAACAGACAGTAGTGGAGAGCGATAAGAGAAAGAGAGGAGGGGGAAGAGAGAGAATGAGAGAAGTGTGCAAACGGACAGAAGTGGAGAGCGATAAAGAAAGAAAAAGAGAGGAAGCAAGGAAGGGAAGGAGAGAGAGAACGAGAGAAGTGTGCAAACGGACAGTAGTGGAGAGCGATAAAGAAAGAGAAAAAGAGAGAAGAAGCAAGGGAGGGAAGGAGAGAGAGAACGAGAGAAGTGTGCAAACGGACAGTAGTGGAGAGCGATAAGAGAAAGAGAGGAGGGGGAAGAGAGAGAACGAGAGAAGTGTGCAAACGGACAGTAGTGGAGAGCGATAAAGAAAGAGAAAAAGAGAGAAGAAGCAAGGGAGGGAAGGAGAGAGAGAATGAGAGAAGTGTGCAAACGGACAGTAGTGGAGAGCGATAAGAGAAAGAGAGGAGGGGGAAGAGAGAGAACGAGAGAAGTGTGCAAACGGACAGTAGTGGAGAGCGATAAAGAAAGAAAAAGAGAGGAAGCAAGGGAGGGAAGGAGAGAGAGAATGAGAGTAGTGTGCGAACGGACAGTAGTGGAGAGCGATAAGAGAAAGAGAGGAGGGGGAAGAGAGAGAACGAGAGAAGTGTGCAAACGGACAGTAGTGGAGAGCGATAAAGAAAGAGAAAAAGAGAGGAAGCAAGGGAGGGAAGGAGAGAGAGAACGAGAGAAGTGTGCAAACAGACAGTAGTGGAGAGCGATAAGAGAAAGAGAGGAGGGGGAAGAGAGAGAACGAGAGAAGTGTGCAAACGGACAGTAGTGGAGAGCGATAAAGAAAGAGAAAAAGAGAGAGGAAGCAAGGGAGGGAAGGAGAGAGAGAACGAGAGAAGTGTGCAAACGGACAGTAGTGGAGAGCGATAAGAGAAAGAGAGGAGGGGGAAGAGAGAGAACGAGAGAAGTGTGCAAACGGACAGTAGTGGAGAGCGATAAAGAAAGAGAAAAAGAGAGAGGAAGCAAGGGAGGGAAGGAGAGAGAGAACGAGAGAAGTGTGCAAACGGACAGTAGTGGAGAGCGATAAGAGAAAGAGAGGAGGGGGAAGAGAGAGAACGAGAGAAGTGTGCAAACGGACAGTAGTGGAGAGCGATAAAGAAAGAGAAAAAGAGAGAAGAAGCAAGGGAGGGAAGGAGAGAGAGAACGAGAGAAGTGTGCAAATGGACAGAAGTGGAGAGCGATAATGAAAGAGAAAAAGAGAGGAAGCAAGGGAGGGAAGGAGAGAGAGAACGAGAGAAGTGTGCAAACAGACAGTAGTGGAGAGCGATAAGAGAAAGAGAGGAGGGGGAAGAGAGAGAATGAGAGAAGTGTGCAAATGGACAGAAGTGGAGAGCGATAAAGAAAGAGAAAAAGAGAGAGGAAGCAAGGGAGGGAAGGAGAGAGAGAATGAGAGTAGTGTGCGAACGGACAGAAGTGGAGAGCGATAAAGAAAGAAAAAGAGAGGGAGCAAGGGAGGGAAGGAGAGAGAGAATGAGAGTAGTGTGCGAACGGACAGTAGTGGAGAGCGATAAGAGAAAGAGAAAAAGAGAGAAGAAGCAAGGGAGGGAAGGAGAGAGAGAACGAGAGAAGTGTGCAAACGGACAGTAGTGGAGAGCGATAAGAGAAAGAGAGGAGGGGGAAGAGAGAGAACGAGAGAAGTGTGCAAACGGACAGTAGTGGAGAGCGATAAAGAAAGAGAAAAAGAGAGAAGAAGCAAGGGAGGGAAGGAGAGAGAGAACGAGAGAAGTGTGCAAACGGACAGTAGTGGAGAGCGATAAGAGAAAGAGAGGAGGGGAAGAGAGAGAACGAGAGAAGTGTGCAAACGGACAGTAGTGGAGAGCGATAAAGAAAGAGAAAAAGAGAGAGGAAGCAAGGGAGGGAAGGAGAGAGAGAACGAGAGAAGTGTGCAAATGGACAGAAGTGGAGAGCGATAATGAAAGAGAAAAAGAGAGGAAGCAAGGGAGGGAAGGAGAGAGAGAACGAGAGAAGTGTGCAAACAGACAGTAGTGGAGAGCGATAAGAGAAAGAGAGGAGGGGGAAGAGAGAGAATGAGAGAAGTGTGCAAATGGACAGAAGTGGAGAGCGATAAAGAAAGAGAAAAAGAGAGAGGAAGCAAGGGAGGGAAGGAGAGAGAGAATGAGAGTAGTGTGCGAACGGACAGAAGTGGAGAGCGATAAAGAAAGAGAAAAAGAGAGAGGAAGCAAGGGAGGGAAGGAGAGAGAGAATGAGAGTAGTGTGCGAACGGACAGTAGTGGAGAGCGATAAAGAAAGAAAAAGAGAGGAAGCAAGGGAGGGAAGGAGAGAGAGAACGAGAGAAGTGTGCAAACGGACAGAAGTGGAGAGCGATAAGAGAAAGAGAGGAGGGGAAGAGAGAGAACGAGAGAAGTGTGCAAACGGACAGTAGTGGAGAGCGATAAAGAAAGAAAAAGAGAGGAAGCAAGGGAGGGAAGGAGAGAGAGAATGAGAGTAGTGTGCGAACGGACAGAAGTGGAGAGCGATAAGGAGAAAAAGAGAGAAGGAGGGAGGGACAGAGAGAGAGAAGAACAAGATAATTAAGTGTGCAAACGGACAGTAGTGGAGAGCGATAAGGAGAGGGAGCAAGGGAGGGAGGGAGAGAGAGAGAAGAAGGGGGAGTGTGCAAACACAGTGGATACAAGATGCATGCCTATTATAGAGCTGGCATATGATTTGTTTGTTTTAGAGTAACTTTCTTACTTGCAAGTTACAGTTGTAAATTATCTTATCCTTTTTTTTTTCTTCTTTTAAATTTGAGATACTTAGGAAATGCAAAGAATGTGTAAATGTTTGAGACCTAATCTAATTGAAATTGCTAGAAGAAAAAGAAATCAAAAGTTCTGCTTATCCATGTTTTTTATCCAAATATGAAAAGTCACTAGTCCCAGGTATTTTTCTGCTACCACTGTGTAATATACAATTGTTCATTATTTATATCTGTTGGCTGGAAATGTCCTGTGTTGCATCTGCAGAATTTCCCAGAAGTGAATATGTCTTTTTTTAACATGCTGAATGTAAATAAATTTCCATGAAACATTCCAACCTGTCTTTTAGAAAGATTTTAAAGATTAAAGTGGCCTTAAACTGGCAGAACTTGAACAGCACCACCTTACAGTGATTGCTAAATTAAGATTATAATTCAAAATTAAATGCATTTTATTTTGATTTTTAACAAAGAGCTTGTTTGGATTTTAGGTAAATTTTATATTTGATACTATTATTTTTTACCTGGCATTGCGGATAATTGTGTGAAGGTACATTCTAAGCTTTCTAAACTAGAATGGGGCATGATGGGAAAAATGAGAGGCACCGACACTTATCAAATCCTGTTGAAAGATGGCGCTATTTAGGAGCTCCAGTTTACTGTCACTTTAATATACATTCAATAAATTGCTTTAAGAGCCAGAAGAGCATTAACCTATTAGATACATAAATCTCTGATCACCATAGGGTTAACATAGGAGTCATCCAGTTTCCGTAGGCATTGGGTTCAATCTATGTAAAATGATATGGAAAATGGGTTGAAGAGAGGCACACTAAAGTTTTTCGTCTTGCACTCATCAGAGTATACCGCAAGAATGAACAGAAAGCCGAAATCAAACAATAGAACCGGAACCTAAAGGAACAAAGCGCGCAAAATGTAACAGATTTTGATTGGCTTCCTGAAAATAACGGAAAATTAGGCTTATTGCCAGCCGGTTTTGTAATAACGGGGGCCAAAATAATATGAGCGTCCTCACTTACACTTTCTGTCGGCACAGAATAGGGTCAGTGAGCTTGCTGAGTATAAAATTACATGAGTCAATGCCCTGCTTAAATTTTTCAATGCATATTAGTGTAAAAAATAATTTCTTTTTCAATAGAGAATTCTTTAATGGGCTATACATGTAGTAAAATTGAGATTTTCTCAGCATGAAATTTAATGGTTTTTACCTGAGCTCTGTTTATTAGATTTCAAAAGCTCATCTGCATATTTTATTTTATTGAAGCATAATGGCCTAGGCTTAGTATCCAAATGGCATACAGATAATTGCGCTGTAGGCACGAACTGTGATAAGCACAAGTATCATTATTTTGATTTACATGTATTATGAAGCACACGTTATGGGGATCACCACATTAGCTCACCCAATATTCAAGTAAGTGCTGGCAAACTTATTCCCGACTTCATAGGATTTCTAGAAAAAAGTGTCTGTCGGAGAAATTTTGAAAGTAAGCTGATATATTCTGATACATGTGCATTACCTCTCTCTTGTGCAAAAGTGATAGAGACTTTCTTATCCCTTAATGCATTACTAAGCAAGTTATTTTCTTTTACAGGTCATGTTGTGTATTAGCTGAGTGTAATATGATAGATTTCTGCCGAAGTGATGTTTTTTAATGCAAAGAGAATGGAATCAGTAGATTGTATGTCAGGGAGAAAAATTGTCTTCAAATGGATGTTTCTGAGTAATCTGGTTTGTTTGAAGTCAGTAATGGATGGAAAAACCAATCTGGTGTTACTCCAGATGATAAGCATTAACCCTTCAGGACAGGACTTATTTAAGGGGTAAATTGATCACATTTTGCTCTTCAAATTGGCAACATGGATATTGTTCATTTAGTGCTACATGGTTCTAATAAGGTGTAATGTCTTTGAAAACAATAAACATGGTTAGAAATTTTGTCGAAAAGTTGCAAAAATTGCCAATTTTGATAAAAAACAATGATTTTTAACCTCTCAATGTGTTGCCAAATTAAGGATTTAAAAGCTTATTCTTGTTTTCAAAATTCTTGGCACCAAACACAATATGATCATGTAATAAAAATGGACATACATGTAGTGTGTGCAGAAATTTTTCCTCCTTCTACTCATGCATCTGGTATATTTTTTAGAGCTCTGAATCAACAGTTATTGAGCCAAACCACAAAATGTGGTCAATTGTCTTGAAAGGGTTAAAGATAAAGTTGAGTTCTGGTCATGCGATTTCATTGTGGAAGAAAATGTAACGCAATTGGGAAAGGTTGATCATGTCTACATAAGAACTGGTGTATAATGTGAAGTTTTGTAATCATCAAAGCTATAAGAAATCGACCCAATCTAGAAATGGGTATATGGGACTGCACACACATGTGGCATGAATGTTTAGCCCGAACACTTCAGCTATTTCTCATTATATACAGGTAGATATGAGGGCATTGGAAGAGCAATGCTTTTCAGGAGATATTTAGACTATGATGTTCTTCCAAAATAACATGAAAGGAATTAGAAAGATCACAATTTTTGTTTCACCTTTCCCAGAACTCAACCTTCTCTTTAACCATCCATAAAGATAGATGAAGAAGAAACACAGTATCCTGTAGAGAAGAGGAGAGATTGGAGTAAAGGTACATGTACAACAAGTAAAAGAGAGAGAGAGAGGGGGGGGGGGGGGGGGTGGGCAGAAGAAAGGGAGGAAGAGACTGCATGTAGGGGGGGGGGGGAGAGAAATGGACATAGAGGGAAAGAGATAGAGAGAGAGGGGGGTGAAAGGGGAATGAAAAAAAACAGACTTCATATTTTCATGGACATTTCTCAGACATAGAGGGAGTGAGAGAGAGAAAGAGAAGAGAGAGAAAGAAAGAAAAAGACTTAACATTTTTGTGTTGAGAGTGAAAAGTATTGGAGTCATAAGTACTTATGCAATTATGGCACGGAAAAGAAGATTGCAAAAAGAAAGACATAATAGTTTTGTACAGCGCATAGTAATAGAGGAGAGAGAGAAGGGGAGGGAGAGATGGAGAGTAATGTAAAGAAAGATAATTGAAGAAGTGGGAGAGAAAGAAAAAGAGAGAGAGAGCAAGCGGAGGAAATAAGATAGTATAGGCTTTATAAAGAGTGCCATACAGATTGGTAGTGGAAGAGAGAAGCATAGCTGAAATAACGAAAAACAAACCAAAATACTACCCTCCCCTCCCCCCCCCCCCCCCCCCCAAAAAAAAGCCAAAGGTCATTACCGGCATTGAAGTGAGCAGATGACATTTGAGGATAGGGAAAGAAAGAACGAAGAATCACAAAGGAAATTTAAGTTCATATCTTCTTTAGATCTACATGTACATACAGTGTAGTACAAATAAATCCTTTTAGACTTATGCATCCAACCAAACAACACTAAGATGCCGCAAATGCTCAACTGCACTTTTATATAAATTATAATGGTACTAGAATAATAAGAGTGATGGTAGTAATGAAAGTGATAATAATAATGATGATGATGATGATGATAATGATAACAAAATAAAAAATTGTAGTTGATTGGGGTTGCGCTTAATAATAAACAGAAATCTCTGTTTGCTATATTGTCACTTAGGACCAGATACTATGATACAATAGCTTTCATGATCAATGGGTTGGAAAACGTGCTAAACTTCTCAATTTGATTTTTGTTATGTAAAATTAAAAGGTGTTGTTTTTTATGACAAATTCTGATTGCAGCCATGTCCCCAAATTTCCTAATAATTGGATCATAAAATGTGAAGTGGGCTTCTGATGAAGTCACCTGAGTGCAGTAGCCTGTGTCTCCCACAATTAGCTTGTTTTGGTAATTGAGTTACCCCATCAATAAATGTCACTGAAATATTCTAGACCTCCTTTATTTGTGGTGATATACATGTAGTTACAGTTTATACAAAGAAACAGATCAGTGAAGGTTTAAGCAAATTACGATAAAGTTATGAATTTTTGAAGTTGTAATCAATCAAACATAAATTGGCAACTCTGTTACGTATCTTGTGAGCTCCTCTCCCATTTGCCCAGTACCCCAAAGATCATTCATTTTCATTTTCTCTAAAGAAAATATTCAATCATAAATGCACCTTAGATATAGTCATTGCTCATATGATTTTACACAAAACCTGTATGAAACCAATCCATTCCTTCATGAAAAACGAAGAAAATGAAAATTATTTGATACATCACAGAGTTGCCAATTTGTGTTTGATTATTTACAACATAAAATTCATAACTCTCCTATTTCTTATCGAATTTTGCTCAAACTTTCACTGATCTGTTTCTCTCATTTTTCTTTTTTTATTCCAATCAACATAATACCAGGGTGGACTTTCCCTTTAATTCTCTGGGCAGAAACAGCCGGAGAGGTATTATTAATATTATTATTATTAATATTATTATCATTATTATTATTATAATTATCATTATTAATATTATTATTATTATTATTATTATTATTACTTCTACCGCACTTTTCCCATAAGGCCCAAAGCGCTTGCAATAAATTCAGACAATTACAAATACGTGTAGAAAGAAAAACAATGTTACAACTACAACCTGGTAAAGAGATGTGATTTCAAGGCTTTTCTGAAGGCATTGACTGATGAAAACTGACTAATTATAAGTGGTAAATCATTCCAGTATTTTGAAGAAGATACGGTGAATGTCCTATGTTCGGCCAAGGTGTGAGTAACTGAATATATGAGACAGAGAGGATCACTGGATGACCTCAATCACCTGGTAGATGTATATAAATTCAAATAAGTATTTTTGCAGCTTGATTATTAAAGGATTTTATAGACAAACAAGTTATGTGCAAAGAAATGGTGAAATTATCCAAGTCATTGGCCTTAGTGGATGTACATTATGCCTGCATTATGCATGCGGGTCATCACAGAGAGTCAACTAGCTATTCAGATGTTGCATTGCATGCTTCTTGCCTTGAGACATCTCAGGAAAGTGGAGGAATGAGAAGAAAAGAAAACCCTTTTCATGTTAATCTGTTCCTCTTTGTTTTTATTTCACCGTTTACTCCTCATTTACATTCCCTAGCACATTCTCGAAAAGTAATTGCATTACTGCTCTAATGTATAACGCCACTCGGACAAACAAGGGACCTTCCATAAGATGGCCACGTATCCCTCACTTTTCACAGGTGGTGGTTTATTGCTCAGTCCCACTCCTAGAGTCCTGTGTAGGTTAGGGGGGCTTGAGATGTGTGCTGGTAATTAAGCGCTAATGCATCTGTGTGTAAACAGACTTGTTTTGTTCTTCCCCTCCCTCCCTTCCCACACCAAATCTGATGTCATTGCCATGGTTTTGGCAAAGTCGGCGGGAGGAGTCTGGCGTTTATTTATAACATCGTTATTTGATTCTAGAGGAACTCATGAAAGGTTAATGCAAGTTCAAATGAGTGGGTAGTAGTATTCTTGGTGTTCCTGCCAGTGTATAGTACTCAGTACCAAGCATTAGGACTTTAGGAAGAATGTACTATTAAGGGTAATATCTTCTGACAAGGGTACGAACTGTGGTTTCGTAAGCTCCCTAAAGGGAGCTTACGAAACGGGACGGGAGAGCAACAAGACGGGGGAGAGTTAACCGACCGTGACAGTCCTCTCACTCTCCTGTCTTGTTTTCCTATTAAGTTACGAAAAAGTAGACGGCGACACACTGCAGTGTTCACGCCCACAATCGCTTCCCGTCTCCAAGGATGCAAAAACGAGCTTACGATTTCAGGACGGGAGCCTTGAAGACGGGGAGTTGAGCGAAAAATCTGTGAGCGCATGCGCGACTTTGAGTATCTCTCCGTCCTGTTTGATTTCAGGACGGTTCTCGGGCGAAATAACATCCGGTCTAAAGTGGGGACGGGAAGCCGTATTTTTGTTGTATAACTGACGATTGAGGGCATGAACACTGCAGTGCGTCGCCGTCCACTTTTATGTAACTGATTTAAAAAAAAAAAAAGACTCCCCCATCCCATTTTGTAAGCTCCCTATTAACTCTTTCAGGACAGGAATTATTTAAGGGCTAAATTGATCACATTTGTTCTTCAAATTGGCATCAAAATGTGATCAACACCTCAAAATGTGGTCAGTTGTCTCAAAAGGGTTAATGAGTGATGAAGGAAGGTCAGAGTGATATTTGTAAGGCCTGATATTTAAGTGTGACCCATTTGTTTTAGTCTGATTATCAAAGCAAAGTATCCAAAAGAGGTTAGAATCCCAACCAGTAATAGTCTACCAATTTGCGATTCTAATGTATAAGGGGCATCATTAAACGTTGAGCGGACATGTGTCTCATCTTTTCTTGTTCAAAAATAGAATTACCAAACTAAGGCTTTTTTGGATAGGAGAATATGATGGTAATTATTTCATGATTCATATTTGATGGTACATTACAGCCGGGGAAATGTAACTTCCCTGTTACAATGATATATTGATACAAAGGTATTGCAAGCAATACATAAATACAGTGTTTAAAAACAGTCCATAACTTCATGGGTAGCTAACCCTGGTTTAACAGTTCAAGAGAAATCTGAAGATTTTTATGTGAATTTTTCTATGAAGACACCCAAATTTATGTTAAAGGTACTTCATCCCTTTTGCAGACGTACATGTACACAAAATTCCTTGAAACTTTGCACAGGTTTAGTAGACATCCTGTAAATACTGCCTATGAAATTTCAGAGTCACTTGTTCTATAACTCCTTTATGAGATATGAAAATCTTGTTTTTGTCACAGAGGGAGCTATTTAGAAATCAACACAAGTACATGTACTAGTAATGGTCAAAAGATCTCTTTTTTTTTTTCGAGTCAAAAAAATTAAAGTGTCACCAAATTGTTGTCAGTACTTACTTGAAAGTATTTATCCTTTCCACATCCGCAGAAGTTTCCAATTATAATTCTTTTTTAATTTATCGCATACTCACACAAATCACACCTCACACAACTGGCGGTCTCCTGTGTTCTAAATTACCTCTCTAGTTTATTGGAGAAAAAATATTTACATACCGGTATGTCTATTATATTCCTTATTCTTGTTTGTATGCTTTGTATTATAATGTCTATTGTATACTATTATTGTACATGATTTTCTACTTATGTAATACTTATGTAAAAATTTATTTTATTGTAGTTGTTATTTTAACGCAGAAATAAAAGCAAACAAACAATCTTTAAATTTTAGGGCTGCAAAAGGGATGAATTACATGTACCTTTAATACATGTACCTTTTAATAGGAAGATGACTTGTGATAAAGGTAAAAATAAAACAGTAAGCTTCCTCATTTTCTTTATTCCCACATATGAAAGAAAGTCACAGTAGCAAGATCAATGATTTAGAGGATTGCTCTGGGAATTCTCTTAAGAAATATAAATGTAGATTATTATAAAAAATGTTATCAAATGTTGGTGCTGAATGTTTGTGTAGTCCCATATACCCAAATCAGTGTCTAGTGCTTTTCTTTGGTTGTGGTTTTCAACAAGATTTAGGGATTTGATATTGATGATTCCCAAACCTCTTGATACACAGTTTTTCTTTTTATTGTATGTAAGTGGACCGTTCAGAATAACTACCAGACACTTTCTTTCACCATGCTCTTGCCAGACCAGTATTCAATATCATCTTGAACTGGAATGCAAAGTACAGGTAAATGGAGTTGGTTTGTGTACTCATAGCGAAGTCTTGGGTGCAAGAATGAGATGTCTGGGGCAGTATTTGATAAGACTTAAAATATGTCTACAAATCTAGACTACAGCTATGAATATTGACACAAAAGCTGAAGGCAAATAAGATTGGCAACAGAGTACACTCTTTGCTTCTCCCTCACTCACGTTGGATTTTCTTGATGTGAAAGGCTTCTTTTTTACCGTCACTGATTTACAGTATGGTTGTGATAGAATACTTGTTGCCAGTTTTAATATTATTTACAGATTATTTCACTCTAAATTTTCTTTGCAATGAAAAATATATATACTTTAAGATGTTTAAAGTATTCCAGAGATGGTCATTTTTTTCTTGAGAAAGTATCTCATAATATTTCTCAGGTGTTAATGTTTTATCATGAAGCAAAAGTGGATATTTGGACCAGCAAAATGTAATTTTACAATAACTGGCCTAAAATCACATTCACGGGTATAGCACCAACACAAATATGCATGCATAGCACTGTGCATTAAGTATAGATAAATTGACCGTCAGATTGATATATTCTTGTCATCTTTCTTTGCTTATTAGTTTATTACTCATATTTTTGTTTTTTAAACTTGTAGGCAAATATCATATTTGTCTTTAATGTATTGTTGTGTAGACTATTAAATTTACATGTATGTTCAATTCTGTGACATGTTGTCATGACCAGTGCATACAATTACACGTACCTATGAAACTGACGCATGTCACGCAATTCAGGCAATGCATATACATGTACATGTATGTAAGTGAAAATCTTTTATGCACGATCACAAAAGATGATCTAAACCTCTCTTTTTACACTTGATGTTTTTAGCCCCGTACTATCCTTAACCCTGGACTATGTTGTTGTTGTTTTTGCTACTCATTTGCAGTTTTAGTCTTTGACGAGGCTAGTTCACGTCTACATTCTTCCCACTTGAGAATTGGAGGACCATTGGTGGGATGAACCCTGCTTTTTTACAGGGCTAAAAAAGTCCTGTACTATCGTGGAGTTAGCCCAGTTTGGTAAAATGCAATGTGAACAGAAAGTGGGTTAAGCTTAGTCCTGTAGGCACTTGCAAAATTTTGCTTAGTCCCGTACTATCGATGGGGCTAAATCCCCGTTTAGCCCTACCGATATTACGGGACTACGCAAAATTTTGCAAGTGTAAAAGGGCTGTTACAGAATGAAGGGTCCGCTAATCTAGACTACCTGCTTGCATCGTAGGGCTGAAAATAGATGGTGGTTCTCGTGGTTAAGTTCAAGTCTACATTCTTCCCACTTGAGTATTGGAGGACATTAATGAGGAAGGTTTCAAGCGCTATCATGCCTTGTTCAAGAGGCCCATGATTCATCAATGCTTTTCATCCCCCCCCCCCTCCTCTGTACATCAACTCCCCTGGCATGAGAATCCTCTGTATTAACCCAATGCAAGGTGTATTATATATCCTGGAATTTTCCACTGCCAGCTTTGCCCCCCCCCCCCCCCCCTTCTTCAAATTTCCAACCCCATAGGCCTCTTAATCATTTAGTTTGCTTGCCAAAGATTTTTTAAAGGAGATGTGCAAAAATGTTACTGTTTTTTTTTTTTTTTTTTTTTTTGGGGGGGGGGGGTTATTGCTTGCTTGTCAAACATTTTCTGAAATTGTTCCCCCCCCCCCCGCCCTTTTGACAAAATGCTGGATCAGCCTGTGATTTAAGATCAGCACATCTGTGGAATGTGAGCCTATGCACCATGGGTGTTAGCAAAAATATTTTCGTCTAGCCACCTTCAGATTTTTTTCTAGAAAATGTAACATTTTCTCAGAAGCCAATTTTCATATTTTCTATTCATATCCAGGGTTCTTTTTTAGCTTTCCCTGCCCTAAAATCTCCTGTGAATTATATTTAAAAACAATGGAATTCTTGTCTGACTGGAGGGAGTGTGAGAATAACAGAAAGAGAGAGAGAGATGGAGAGAGAGAAAGAGAAAGGAAAGGGAAATAAGGAGAGAGAAAGAAAGAGAGAGAGAGAGAGGGAAGAACGCTATAAATTCACCTGTTGCCTGTGAATAAGTTCACATCTTCCACAGATGTTGGAAAGATGACAAGAGGTTAAAACAAATTATTAGTCAACGGAGAAAGAGAGGGGGGGGAGAGGGGGAGAGAGATAAAGACTGAGAAAAAGAGATAGGGATTGACAGAGAGGAAGACAGAGAGGGAGAGAGAGGGAGGGAGAGAGAGCAAGCAAAAATAGAAGGAACTTATTTTTCATATATATATTGTTGCTTATTAAATCAGTTCACATTTTCTTTCAGACCACGTCAGAAATGTATTCTTTTTTAACCTCTAATTCAATTGCAAAGAAAAAGCAATGTACGTTGGGACAAGAGATAACTGAATAATACATGTAGGTCATCTGTATCATAGATAGCTAGAGAGTCAGAGAGAGAGAGAGAGAGGGGAGAGGAAGTTTACTACTACTATTTTTTTTTCTGAGCAAACACTACCCCAGCTTGCAGCTGGTCGCCTGTTCGATATGAAGTCAACTTATTGTTAATTATTTGACTGGTGTAAACACACAAAGTTACAGGTGGTATCTGAATCTGTTTACACTAGAACTTGAATCTTATTATTACCTATTTGACTTGTGTAGAAATAAAAGCTACAGGTGGTATCTGTGAATGTGTTTACACTAGAAATTGAATCGTATTGTTACCTATTTGACTGGTGAGAAAACAAAAAGCTACATGTAAACGTTGTAGTTATGAATGTATTTACATTACAACTTGAATCTTATCGTTACCTATTTAAATCGTGTGAACAAACACACAGCTATAAATACATTATATTAAATCTGTTGAAAATGTACATGTATGAGGTAACTGCCTTCTTGCTTTCAGCAGGCCATTATGACTGAAATATATCAAGATTATAAACTAAGATAGATGCAATAGTACAAAAGTTTTGTTTTTTAAAGAACTTAGTAATCAAACCACGAAATTGCCATCGGCAACAAATGAATAGCAAATGCAATATCTTTATATATATGTATTCCTACACTTGCCCTCTTGAAACTCATAAAAATCACATTCCACGCTGCATTTGAATATCAATGTACAAATGATTTTTCAATTCCTACTTCTCATTTGCTATCCAGGGTGAGATTATGTGATGTAGTGAAGGTACATGATTTTTTTTTTGCATAGTTACTGCAAGCATAGAAAGAGTATTTACATGTAACTCTTGCATGACAAGAATTATTCAAGGGCTAAAGTGATCACATTTTGTTCTTCAAATTGGCAACAATAGTATTTTTCTTTTTGTGTTGCAGGTTCTAAAAACATGTAATATCTATCAAAGCAATATACATATGATAGTTATCAAACTTTGTGGAAAAAACAGCAAATTTTGATTAAAAAACAATGATTGTGAAACCCCTTGATATGTTTTGCCCATTTGAGGATTTTGAAACTTTATTGTCCTTTTTAAAGTTGCTGGCATCAAATGCATTTATGGTCATGCAAAGAAAAATGGACACAGTGTATGCAGAAATTTTCGCTCTTTCTACTCTTGTATCTGGTATATTTCTTGGTCTCTGAATCACCAGTTGTTGAGCCAAGCCACAAAATATGGAGTGATATTGCGAAAGGGTTCATAATGATGATAATAATATTTACATGTAGCTACATTTATTACCCACATATCCATTGGAGGGGATGCTTAATGCATGTAGTACCGCTCTTACCATCATGGCTTTTGCCTTTAGCCATGCTGCTCTAGGTCACTGAGAGCATTCAAGGACATACTTCCGACCAGGGGAGCGTTTCATCAAGTGTCTTGTCAGTGATCTTTACTGACAAATTTGATCTCAGCCAATCAGATGCAAAGATTTCAGTAGCTTATAACAGTTGTCGGTGAAAATCACTGACAAAACGCTTGATGAAACTCTCCCCAGGTACCCATTTATTCACCTGGGTTGAGTGTGACAAATGGAGAAGAATCACAAAGAAGGTGTTGTGGATCAGTGGATAAGTCCCGGGACTGTGGACCACGAGGTCCGGGGTTCGAATCCCACCGCAGCACTAGCGTCCTTTGGCAAGACGTTAATCTACATTTGCCACTCTCCACCCAGGTGTTAAATGGGTACCCGGTAGGATGCGAAAGTTAATGTCGTTTGCTTAGCATGTGGCGCTTTACAGCGACTGGCTGGAATACTCCCAAGGGAGCGGATAAAGTGCACACATTGTGTGCGGGCATGTCAGAATCCAATGACCGGGGTAATAATATATCTGTAAAGCGCTTAGAAACACAACCATGTATTAGGCGCTATATAAAAGCGGAATATTATTATTATTATAAATTGGGCTCTGCTTTTCAAGTCACACACACTCGCTTCCGGTTGAAGTACATGTACGCTTTAGGATCTCTTTCACTTTCACACTGCACGTTAGAATGGTCTAACTAAGAGCCGTTCCTCAAGACCACCTCCAGAGATGGTCTTCTGGAGCGTTCCAGAAGAACGCTTTCTCGACCACTTTAGCATTCACACTCACCTCAGAACCGCTCCTTAGGAACGGTTCTTAGTTAAACTGCTCTAACGAAGTGAGTGTGAAAGGGGCTCTTATTCTTCCACTTGTACAGCAAACCTGCAGTGGTCAATCATTTTTCTGGGGAGTGTTTCATCAAGTGTCTTGTCGGTGAATTTTACTGACAAATTTGCTCTCAGCCAATCATATGCAAGGATTTCAGTAGCTTATAACAGGTGGTAAAAATCACCGACAAAACGCTTGATGAAACACTCCCCAGGTACATGCTAGTATTACCAAGGAGGTACTAGGCAAGCTTGCCTATTACCTCCTTGGTATTACATCTTCGGAATTATGAACCTTCAGAATTATGAATTGTGAACCCTATTTCATTTTCGGAGTCATGAACCCTATTTTATTTTCAGAATTACGAACCTGCGGAGTAACCAACCTTCGGAAATACAAACCTAAGTAACGAACCTTCAGAATTATGAATCTTTGGAAAAAACAATGTGTAATTGTTGCAATGATAGGAGGCTCGTGCAATGTCTCGTAATGACACGTTTTAGTTTCGCAGGACAAAATGTGCTTAAATCCTCTTCAAATATTATATTTGTAAAAAATATTGCACTTAAGGTTTGCTACTAATTATGACATTCTTGCTTCCCAATTGAGTTACTAATTTTAATTCATAGCTTTATTCTGGATGAAATATATGACATACATGTACATGTATTATGACGCACCTTGCAAAAGCAAACTTATAAATTATAAGGATCGAGTGAGATGGAAGAAAAAACCTTGTTATGTAGCCATGTCACATGTAAGTACTGCTATTATTGTTGTATTTTAGGTAACAGGAAACAATAAAACTGTAAAGCGTTGTCCTTGCTATGATTATATCTCTGCTAGGATGATTTTCTTAAACAAAGCCTTTACACTCAGGCTGGGTTATTGAGTGATAAATTATATTCCAGTTGCTATGGGAACCATCATCAATTGCATCTGTTAGCTGTTAATTGCGGTATATTATTCGGCAGGTTTGCTTTGGGGCAGCGAGTGTCCTCATATATTCAAAGTTTTTACCACTGAGTGCAGACACTCCCCAAAACGACTGATAGTCTTTGTTTACAGACTCAGTTTTTAGCAATACAGTAAGCCTGTTTAATAGTAATTACAATTTGCGCATGTGCAGATAACGGTCATATTTGCCAAGTACAATTGACCTTTATACGCTGTCATGTTGTACACACCACAATGTGCGCACCAGTATACAAATGATGCACAGGTCTGAGTGTGTCGGTAGGAATTGTGTGCATAAGGTAACTATGGAATGTTTAACCATAGTTACCGCATGCACACTATTCCTACCGACACACGAAAAAACATGTGCATCATCTGTTTTATAGAACGGTGGACAAATTTTTGCCAAAAATCCATTTTTTTCAATCATGCGTCCGGTAATTACCGACGCATGGCAAAATTACCGGATGCATGGCTAGCCATGCGTCCGGTAATTACCGGACGCATGGCAAATTTACCGGATGCATGATAAGAGAAAAAACCTTATACAAGGCACTGCTTCATGCTTGCACTGGTAAATCATTTCCATGCATCATAAATAGATTTTAGAAATTTAATGACTTCCAAAAGTTTCATAGAGAACTGAAAATCTGGCTATTTTAAGGTTAAATTTCAGAATTTTTTTTTTTTTTCAGTGTTAGAGTCTTGACCCTAAGCTAACTAGGTCCTACTCAAAAACTGTCAACTTTTTATATTTTACACCCATTTTTAGAATCTCTCAACAGCTAGCCCAAGTTAGATATAATCTAGTCTATTTACATTAAATCAAGTAATTTAAAGAATTAATGCAAAGATTTTGAGAACTTCTAGTCTTGCATCAACAAATTTTAAGTTTGGTCATCCCATAATCCCGGCCAGACCACACTCTACATGTCGATGCAGTGGATATGCTGCGCTGTAGTGAATCACCGTATGCACTGTACTGCAGTGTGTGCAGCGTACGGTACAGTGACCCTCTCCTTTCACTCAGTTTCACACTGCACTGATTTTCATTTAATCGCCTTTTCAGTTTGCTTGTTTTTAAACAGGTAGATCTATAATCGGATTTTATTGGGCTTACCATCATAATCCGAAGTCAACTATCATTAACATCTGAATTTTGTCTCAAATCTTGCAATTCTCCGTCATTAAAAAGTCGTATATCGCAGCTCTCAGCTCAGACTCTCGCACTCGCTAAAATAAATATCGATAGCATGTTTTACAGTGGTTATCGTCGGTGATCGCAATAATTATCGATATCGAACGTCAGGCCAGTAAAATTCAAGGCACAGCTCTTGACCAATGAGATTGCAGGGATTTCTCGACCCGTTCTATAATATGATTTTACATGTTAAAGAAGTAGCGCAATTTACATATTTGGGTCATTTCTGGGTCATTTTTATGCCTCCGCCCACCAAAGGTGGTGCCGGAGGCATATTATGTTTTTGGTTGTCCGTCCGTCCCACTTCTCATTCTTGCGATATCTCAAGAACCACATGAGGTAAGAACTTCAAACTTGGTGCTAGTATGTATCACCATAGGAAGACGATGTGATTTGATTATGGGGTAAGTAGGTCAAAGGTCAAAGGGCATAGAGGTCAATTTTGAAATTGCAGTTTTTAGCCTTCTTAACGTGATATCTCAAGAAGCATTTTATACATTAACTTCAAACTGGTATGCATCACCATAGTGAGACGAACTGATTAGATTTTTGTTCACGTAGGTCAAAGGTGTCAGGTCATGGATGTCATTATAAAAGTGTATGTGAAATTAATGTTTTTTTACCTTTGTTATCACCATATCTCAACTATTTTGTATTCATACTAGGAGGAGATAAAGTGATCAGACTTTTGGGTTATAAGATGTAAGGTCAATGTCACAGAGGTCAATTAACATGTAATTAGAGGCTTTTTATTCTAGTTATCACAATATTTCAAGAACAGTTTGAGCCATCAACTGAATTTAGGCGGGGCATATAGGAGACGCAGTCGCATTCATCTTGTATACCATGAACTAATCACAAACTGGCTTATAGTTTTGTTCTTCAGCATTATAAGCTTTTGGGTGCAAGGAGAGAATGCAAGGCTAGATAAGGCTGCTATATATTACTTATTAATATTAATATAGTAGGTGTTTAAAAAAATTGTCTGCCTTTTTTGTAAATTGTATATGATCAGATGAAATAATCACATATTCATTCCTCTTGAAGAAATGTGCAAGGCTAGAACAGATCTGCAATCTATGAAATACATATAGGCATCAAAGTCTCTTTTAAAAGAGTTGTAACATGTATGTAAGGTTTTATAAAATAACCAAGTACATGTATACTACTAATAGAATGTTCTACTAATGTGCAAGGTTAGGAGGGAGTTAGTGGGTGTAAGAGTTTTTTTAATTATGGTTTACCTTTTTATAATTTCAGATAAAATAGCCAAGTGTACTATATTATGAAATGTCCAAGACTTAGATGAGAGCTTTGATGTGTGTAGGAGGCATCAAAGTACTTTTTCCTAATTGCCTTTCTCAAAATTGCAAATGATTAGATAAAATAATCATGTATACTCGCCTGAGATGTGTACAAGGCATAATCAAATCTGCACTATTAAAAAACATACTTATTCAATTAATTAATATTATTATAACTTTTCCGGCAGCTTTTCTACGCGTTTCTCTGCGTTTCTCTTTCTCTCCTTTGCCTCAGTGCATTGAGACCTTTTTCAAAGGTATAATGCACTATATAAGAACTGTTCTATTTTTATTATACCCCGCCAAACAAAGTTTGAGGGGGTATATTCTGCATTCGTGATCGCGTTAAATACCGCGAAAGATGAGGAAAATGGGTAAACGCGATCAAATTCGACAGGAAAAATCCAGATAACATGATGCTGAGACCGACGAAATACATTCAGATCATTTTTTCGGATTATTTCATAATAAGTACATATCCTGCTGATATTTAACTTCAGTCTTATATATACCTAGATTCTACTAAAAGGCGATATTAAAACAAAATTTTTATTGTATATACGTATATCATCGCAAAAAGGACGTTACAGAGAATTAATTCAAAATGTTAGTATATGTTTAGAATTTATTTGATTCAATTTGCATTTATGGCAAAAAGAATTGTATAATAACTACCTTTTGTGTGCGATAAGGTATTTTTAGTAAATCCCCAAACTATTGATATAATCAAGAAAAACAGACATCGCCCTAAGTCCAACTTAGGACGTTAGATACCCAGGATTTATACATATATAGATTTTCCACGTTATATTATACTAAAATGAGTTTTCCCTACCGAACAAAACTTTGTAGTAATATAAATAATTTGGCGCCCTCTACATTTATATCGATAGAATGCCTCCTACCCCTATGGAAATGGGAAAAAACAGTGCCGAAAACGTTAAGGCGAATCGAAAAATTTGACTTAACGTCGGCTTCCCCCTTCTGTCAAATATTTCGGAAAAAAAAATCGCCTTAAGTAGGAATTATGTCGGTGGTCGGTCCGTCGGTCCGTTGCAAATCTTGTGCATCGAACTATTTCCTCATTTTTCGAGCAATGCTCGTGAAATTCGCCACACACATTGCTCTTGGGATGAAGATGTGCAAGACATATTTTTTTCATGTGTCGGAACTGCATTGCCATGGTAACGGCACATAAATGTAATAAATCAGGTTGAAATCTTGCGGATCGAACTTCTTCCTCATTTTTTGAGCAATGCTCATGAAATTTGGCGCACACATTTGTATTGGGATGGAGATGTGCAAGACATATTTTTTTAATGTGTCGGAAATGCGTTACCATGGTAATTGCATGGCAACGGCATATGGCAATCAGTGGGAAATCTTGCGAATAAAACTACTTCCTCATATTTTTGAGCAATGCTTATGAAATTCAGCACCCACATTGGTCTTGTGAAGATGTGCAAGACAAATTTTTTGAATGTGTCGGAAACTGTGTTGCCATGGTAATAGCATGGCAACAGCATATTATGTCTATAAATCAGTGGGAAATCTTGCAGATCAAACTATTTCCTCATTTTTCGAGCAATGCTCATGAAATTGTTTCTTTCAAATATTGCCTAGAGTCTGGAAATCTAACATGGTACATCATGTGTTTAAATGTACAATCATTGTAATAGCCTATTATGTTCATGAATGTGAAATGTTTGTAGAGGGGATATAGGGTACTTGTGTAGGAAATTTTCCTTTAGATTTCAAACCATTTAGAAGCTATTCTGAACACTACCAAAGGCTTATATTTCAGACAAATATTACTAAAGGGTACCGATCACCAAAATATATTCTGCTGTGTATGTTAAAGGTTCCATGCTGCTCTATAATATTCAAAATGTAGGCTTCAATTAATACTTCTGTAAAGGATATTGCAAGTTTGATTACATTCTCTATAAACGTAAAAGCGACTTGTGAGTAGACTACTTGACGCACCTGTACGCGCTTGCCAAGGTAAGGGCTCGCCAGGAACCCAACTCAGTGTTTGGTTTATATTTCCTTCATACTTCTTAACCATTGACCTATAGAATGCGAGATAAAGTTGTTTGTGCTTGATTTTATACTTTCTAGCTGTACACAAATTATTTTTTCAGGTGATTGGTACATTTTCTCAAGTCCAGAGCAACTATCACTGTGGCATGTTATGTAAGATCACCAACTAAAGAAAGGAAACAGTTCTATTTGACGTTCAACGAAACAACCTGCATGGGTTCGAGAGGAAATGTGTCTAGCAGAAAATGCATTTATGTATGAATGGATCCCAGTTATTCTGACCTGTTCAGACTATGGTATACATGGACTAATGAATTATTCATGACTCCTGTCTCCTTGGGTATTCATTGCAGTAACATGCCAAGTTTAGTGTCTAAAATCTACAGCTTCTACATGTAGATATGTGCTTTCATGGAGAATGGCTATTTTTAGCGAGCGTTGGTATTGACGTCACATGGTGAGATAGGAGAGGGATGTTTTAGACCATGGGTTTATAGAGATGTACAAAAATAAGTGTAGACGAAAAAGCAGACGACTCGGTTTAGTCCTCGGGGCAAGAAAATTATTAGCACCCAACCGGTATACATGCAACCTCTAGCCAAGCTTGTATGTATTTGTACATGATGGATATGGGACACCGGGCAGAGGAGTATGTACATGTAGCGCCTTGTTGTGGATGATAATGGCATGGTTGCCAATTTGCCTACCTAGGGTATGCATGTGCTCTGTATGATAGTGCGCAGTTAAAGAAGGATGGAGATTTTCAGTTATTATTGCACCCTCAGTAGAAAACAATGCTGAGCTTATCCTCATTGTTTGTTGCTGCTTGTTGGATTGCCAATTTGAGGATGTACATGTAGGTATGAAACATTTCATCTGAAAGCTACTGGTTTGTCACTTATCTTTGGTTGGGTGATAAAACCTTGCAAATCAAAATTGTTAGATTTCCAGAACAGCAAAGAACTTTCACAACAATTACAGTAGGTGCATTGACAACCTTCCGTTTATTGATCGTTTGTGACATAATTTTTTTTTCAAGTATGCACTACATGGTTATTATCAGAACATCAAAATAGTCCTTGGCTGAAAAGATAAGTTTTATAGAATGAAAAAAAAAAATCAAATTAGATACACCTGTACACCTGTACATGTACATATGTACACTGTATAAATGGAACATCTGTTTTGATTATTTTCATTCTATAAAACTTTTCTGATTGAATGCAAAAGTAGTTTGAAAATTATTAAAATGCAATCATCTTCAATAATTGCGAGTAAATATTGATAACTTTCCTGATCATGTTTTTTTGTGTCTCTTGTTCTCTCTTTTTGACTTCAGATATTGCGTTGGTTTATCAGACTTGGAGGGTTTATCAGACTTGGAGGATTTGACAGAGTAATGTTTCCTCGTTTAGTGACATGAAAAGGTATGTGTGGGAGTGTGTAGTTTCAAAAGCATCGATTTAATGTTCACATTAACTCATTGCCTGTTTTACCCACATCTCCAACCCGCTCAAGGCATTACAAAATGAAGGAGAACTTTAGACAATATTGATAGGGCTTAGAAGATGTACATGTGATCATCCACAAAATTTGTATTTAACATATCGCTTGCTAAATGATCTAGCTCCTGGATATGTTTCTTCCCTTCTAATACCCTTTCCACAAGTTTTTCTAGTTTATGTTCATTTATGAATAGTAGGTTTACGGAAATCTGAATCGTAACTAACTGGAGATGCAGAGCAAATATTCAACAGCAGCTTTTTCTCTTGTGCAATAAGTTACCATTTTTTCTTCAATTTGCTGCTAGCCCTCAAACATCCAAAAGTAGTTGTAAGACCCATCTTACGCCTAATGCCAGAAACTAACATTCCTTGCACATTCTTCAAACTTTATGGCCCGAATTCACAAAGGAGGTTTATATTAAACCATGGTTTAAACCCCCTCCTGGTTTTTTAAGCGTACATGTGCACGGAATCCAGCCCAATTACATATTTTCTGTAAGTGCGCGCATGGGCAATGTGCACTTATTTACGCTTAATTTCGTCGTTAACGGAGGTTAAACCTCCTTTGTGAATGTGGGCCTATAAATTCTACCAACTTCATGCATGTACAATCTGTATATTGAATTTCCTTGTGACCTTTTGGTAATAATTTCCCTACATAGGCTCCTTGAGCATCATTGAAGATTGATAATTATGATAATAATAATAATAATAATAGTATCCTGGATTTATATAATGCCTCGTACATCTACCATCATGTTTCTAAGCGCTTTACGGATATTACCCCGGACATCGGATTCAGGCTTGTCCACAAACAAAGTATCTATTCCCTGCAGAGCGTTCCAGCCAGGTGCCTTTTTAAAGATGCTCAAAATACTTAACAAACCACAGTGACTTTTGCATCCTACCAGGTACCTATTTAACACCTGGGTAGAAAGGAGCAATGTAGATAAAATGTCTTGCTCAAGGACATAAGTGTCATGCCAGGGAATGGAACCCACGACCTTCCAATCGCCAGTCGCGTGTTTAAATCACTCGACTTCGACACCACTGGATATTTGTGCTTCATAATTATTGTCATTCTTGTTTGTTATAAAATGTTTTTCCTTCTGATTTGCTTTAATTAATACTGGGAATGGAACCAGGGGGCCGCTTCATCATGTGTCTTGTCTGTGATTTTTACTGACAAATTTGCTCTCAGCCAATCAGATGCAAGGATTTCAGTAGCTTATAACAGTTATTGCAACTTGTCATTGATGACGACTTTTATGAAGCAGGGCCCAGATTGGAGCATTTGCTCACCACTTCATGTAGTGCCTGGGGCTCTTGCCCACACTCTTCCACATTTGGCAGGTTTTTATAATCTGATTGGCATCATTATCTGTTCACCCACTTATCTCATAAGGGACCTCCTCAATTGAGAATTCCACCTGGATTCATTCCACCTCCGTAGTATTTCTATGGCACTCCATTGCAGAAGAAATAACTTTCAAGATGTTTAGAATCATATCATAAAATAAACTATTGATGAGAATAAAATTTATTGAGAATTTCAAAATTGTATTTTTTCCCTTCTCTCGTTCGCTATATGTAAATTATTCCTATTGATATCCCTCTGTGCCTGAGATTAGTGTACTAGGTCAATGGCGCGTTATAAATGCTGTATTTATTATCATTATTATTATTTGGTAGTCAATAAAGATTGTAATATTGTAGTAAGTCTCTCTTTGCTCGCATGGGGTGAAAAAAGTCCAATTTACAAAATTAGATGAAAAGTTATAACTTGATATTGCATGAGAGATGCAGGAAAGATCAAACTCTTCTTCTAATTCCTATAAAGAATACATACCTTCAAAATATTACATTATGAAACAAGTTCTACGGATAAGATTGTCTTTCGATTTCACATGGAGCAAGCGGGTAGAAATCTATTTCAGAAATTGCTTTGTGACTTTTCCCTCCTACCTGTGAATGCTGTGAAGCGAGGCGTTTGCCGACAAGATTGTGTTTTTGACTGGAAACTACTGGGTGGAAATCTATTTCTGGAATTACTTCACGACTTAATTTGCAGTCGTGTGAACATTGTCAAGTTTAGCTTAAAAAAAGATTGTGCATTCTGATGTAGTTTCCAAATTCAGTATTTGTTGACATGATAGAGCAGTGAAGTGTACACAATGTAATGTTTCCTACTACATAATGTTGTGAGCCTGCAGAGAGCGATGAACGATGCTAGACACTGATGTACATTTCAAGACAACTATATGTTTCAGAGTTTTAGTTTTGTCCATTCTTTGTCTCCAGGGCTTTAGCGTGTAACAGCGACATGTTTGAATTTGAATGTACAGGTTTGAAAATCAGCGACAGGTTATTAGTTCTCTCAGTTCTGTGAATTAATCATCGTTCTCAAGCAAAGCTGTTTATGAAATATTTGTCATGAAACTTGTTTAAAATGCTTCAACATATGGTTCAGATTGCACCTGAGAGCACTTAAGAACCCCAGAGCTTCCAGGGCCCACTGCCATAAGGTCCCACGGCCATAAGGGACTTCGCACGCAGCACTCTTTGGTTCCTTTCTTCTTCCAAGTTCCAGTGTTACATAAAAATATGTTTGCATTTTTTGGTCAGGGATCACCGTGCTGTAGTCAGAGGCAGCAAAACATCGGGCTCGGACAATGAAAATGGTGAGGGCACCTTTTGTCCGCCAAACAAAAAGTGCCACCCCCCCCCCCCCCCCTCCCTCCCACTTCCTTTGTCTCTAGCTGCAGTATACCTACTCAACAAATTTCAGTTATTTTGTCCAGATTAGCTCTTTCTGTGCCATTGCCACAATTTTGCACAGACTTTACACACAAATATCATGTAACAGCATTTTATGTGGCATACTCTGATTTAATGAAATTGATGGCGTTTTTACTTTAGAATCAAGACTAAATGATTTTTTATTTAAATTGGCAAAAATGTTTCTGCCTGGCATATGGTTAATGCATCTACCTAATGCACTGTAGATAAATGCACTTTGTCTTCACCAGATGCCACAGGTATCATTCTACAATGTCCGTACGCTATTCCTACTCAACCGCGCATGCATACATGTACCATCAGATTTGTTAAACTTTCAGATGAATTCGATAAGGACAAACTAAAAAACCACAGTTGTTTGCTAGATGTACAGCAAGTAATTTCCTTACGCTGGAGTGATAATTGGTTTGCCAAAACGACCACTTGCAGGAGAGTTGCACGAGAGATGATAGAATTTGAGTATGCACTGACCGGTGACATGGTTCTGTGTGTCATCCGTTATGGAACAACAAAGTAACGGGACTCAACAGAGTTTCCAATTCGTTTGGAATTGTCGCAATTACACAGATGCACCTCTGCAATGAGGCAAGTAAATTAAGTTGTAGGATGGAAATATAGTGCATAGTTGTTTTTATGTCTCCTTAATTACAAGACTGTGTGCTTGTAGAAGTCGAGCCCTTATGTTTCAGGTGGTTTGGTTTAGATTGTTGTAAATATTATTATTGCTTGCAGTTCTTCTACTGACTGATTCCATTCTTTCTATTTAATAATATGCCGTTACAAATTTATTATTCCTTTGGTGACAAGAATTATTCAAGGCTAGATTGATTACTGCCAACAGTACGGAAGGGGTGGATATACTACATTTACATTTTATAGCACAGAGCATGCATTTTCATCGGCTCTTAAATTTCCCTTTAATTGCAAAAAAATATCCAACTTCAAGTAATTTTACTTCATTTACATATAATCATACAGTGATGAATTTGGTACTTTCAGGTAGTTAATAAACAAAAGCAAAATGATATACATGTAGATCATCAAAATTGGAATGATGAAGTTAAAAGAAATTATTTATGCTTAAACTGTAGGGTCTTTAAACAGGAACCTGGGGAGCGTTCCATCAAGTGTTTTGTCAGTGATTTTAACCGACAACTGTTATAAGCTACTGAAATCCTTGCATCTGATTGGCTGAGAGCAAATTTGTCAGTAAAAATCACTGACAAAATGCTTGATGAAACGCTCCCCTTGTCTGGAAAATTATTTGTTGAAACTAGAGGTACATATGTAGGTGATAGAATATCTCTGTCTAAGTTTTGATGTGGGAATCGCACACTGTCAGTCGCTAAATGTGATTATACATGTACATCTGATAAGCCTCTAGAACTGTTCAAACTATGTTCATTGTGTAATCTTCAGATACAGGGAGATGAAGTCCATTAAGTTTTGTTGTGTCCTTATTTTTCATGTTAAGAAATATTATTAACGCAGACCTACTGTTATCAAATTTCATCAGTTATTCAATGCTGATTCTGTTAAGCAGCTAAAGAACCTTTCCAAAATTCTGTAAAATCAGTAGGTTTAGATAATTATTTTCTCTTTCTTTTTCAGTACCGGTACACAAGACATGAATTGGTCTAATGCTCCATTGTAAATAGTGTAAATAGTTCTTTATGCTAGTTAGGACTGATATTTAAATATTATTCTGGCCTGTACTTGTTTGTTGTTTGCTGCAAAAGATTATTTCTTGATAATTTCATAATTTTTGTTTTGCTGTAAAATAAGTTTGTTTCTTCTCAACTGTATTTCTTCCATGCCCCAGAAGAGGTCGTTTAAGAAATAAAAATCACTCTTCAATTATATTTCTAATATGTGGAAGTCACTGCGACTGTATGCACCCAATATCGCTTAACCTAGTATTGTATTGCCCAACCTGTCCAAACTTTGCCCTGTGGGACCGAAATAAGAGACTTTGACCTTTAAGACTCGAGGACAATGCCAGCTTGAGTACGCGCATAACCTGGAGATGTATTAAAAAGCTAATGCATTAATTTAGCTCATAGTAATCTCTCTATCCTTATCCGATGCATGATTAAGATGTACGAAGCATGCATGGGATGGGTAATTGCATGGGAAATTGGTGATTTAGGAGCATGTATCATGTTTAAAAGTCTCTTCTGCATTAAAGGTAATGTGCAGTTTTGGTATGCCCCAGCTCAGAAACTTTCTGTCAGATTTCTTGGATTTTGGTTGAGCAAGAGCAAAACTAAGATGCTGTGAAGATATCACCTCCTAAAGTGGAATATTAAACAACTGAGAGGCAAAAAATAATTTATATACCGGGCCAGGGATGTAAACTTCCAACAATGGCAGTGTGCACTGTACGCTTTAGGCATGCAAAAGCTATGAGGATTGTGTGTTTACTTCACACAGTGACACACATGCTACATGTGTCTCCATGTGAAGCCATGAAATTGTTGTGTGCGGGCCCGGGAGCCGTCGGGATGGAAAGGTCCTACCGAAAGGCAGTATGTTGCCTTGATCTCGTGTTACTTTCATATATTTACACTAAAATTCACTGGAAATCATGCATGGAATACCAAATGATCTCGTGCTATAACATCTTTTAATACAAGGAGAACAATTATTATCACCTTGACCAGATCTCAACTTTCTCTTTAAAGTCTCTGCTGCACCCTGGAAGCTAATGATGGAAGTGTGGTGCGATGTGTTGGGGATGAAGCTCCATTCAGACATGGCTTGTAAAACCAGCTAAAAGATTTTTTTTGTAATAAATAAAAATAAATACACTTTATAAAGCAATGAATAGGACAAGACAATGTACCGGGGTGACAAAAAGCACCCCCCCCCCCAACAAAAAAAAATAAAAAAATAAACAAGTAAACAAAAAAGAAGAATAACATTAATAATTATAATAATGAATTCACTCACAAACCCATGTATATTCACTGATCTGTATGGTAAAGGATAGAGATGCATATGTGAGAAGCGCAATTAATCTTTTATTTTGACTCAGCATTGTTTGTGTGTTGTTGTTTTTTTTTGGGGGGGCACTAATTTTTTTTAGTGTGCAGTCTACTGCCTTACAGAACATAAAATTTCTTTTTAATGTAATGCAATCAAAGGAGGAAGTCTTATATAAAGGGAGTGGAAATGCGTTTGGAGTTGAGTGGGCGTATTTTTAAGTGGAAAATAAGAAGAAGAGTTAGAAGAAAAATATCTGTAACAATGGTCCTTATTCAAAGAGAGAAATAAGTAATAGGAGTAGGAAGGAAAGAGACACAATTTACAAAGAAGAGTAACTATATAATTAGAAGGAAAAGAGTAAGAATATGAAATAGATCGGTGAACAAGAATATTGTTGAGATTAGTGGGATTAGCTGTATCCTTTTTAAGACTCATTGCCACTATAAATTCAGATTGAATTGCATTGGTAAAACTGATTAGAATACCCTGATGGGATCTTCATTTGCTTCTGCCTCCTCGAAGACTAGTAGTTGCCATGTTTTTTTCTTTTCAATTTGTGAATTTTAGATAGATTGAAAAGCATTGAAACCAATTGAATAGTTTATTTATATATTCCCATTACACTCCAGACACTGAATTGCATAGAATAATTTTTTTTAATTACTCTACATGTCTTTGTTAAAAGATTATATTAGAAAATACATCTTTTTACATTTTTCAAAATTATCACAATTATCTTATGATTGAGATTATGGAAAATGTTCTCAATACAATTTCAGATAAAAGAATAGTCCATGTAAGACTGATCATTAAATCGTACAATATGATGCCGTGTGATATTTTGTAAATGAAATACTCCATACTTAGAATGAAAATCTACAAGAAGACCCTTGTAAAGCAGTGTTCTGCTTGTAAGCAGGGCCCTACTACAAACAAAATGACAAAACTAAAAAAAATATATATATAACAAATATAACAATAATAAGATAATCTAAAAACTGCCACAACACACACGCACGCATACACACACATACATCAGGTATATTTTTTAGAGCTCTGAATTAAAAGTTATTGCTCTGAACCAAAAAATGTCAATCATCTCGAAAGGGGTAACAGAGGAATGCTTTGACATTTGAAGCTCCATGAAGCAACTCCTGATCGATTTCAGATAATTAATTTATTGTTGAATTTCTGAGTTGTATTAATTAATTTGTCCCAAATTTAGGGGGGGGGGTATTTCATTTACAAAATATCACACGGCATGATATTGTACGATTTAATGATCAGTCTTACATGGACTACTATTTTATCTGAAATTGTATTGTGAACATTTTCCAATTATCATAAGATAATTGTGATAATTTTTAAAATTTTTAAAAAGATTGTATTTACTAATATAATCTTTTTAACAAAGACATGTAGAGTAATTTTTTTTTAATTCTATGCAATTGTGTCTGGACTGCAAATGGGAACATATAAATAAACTATTCAATTTGTTTCAATGCTTTTCAATCTATCTAAAATTCACAAATTGAAAAGAAAAAAACATGGCAACTACTAGTCTTCAAGGAGGCAGAAGTAAATGAAGATCCCATCAGGGTATTCTAATCAGTTTTACCAATGCAATTCAATCTGAATTTATAATGGCAATGAGTCTTCAAAAGGATACATCTAATGCCACTAATCTCACCAATCTACTTTTTCACCAATCTATTTCATATTCTTACTCTTTTTCTTCTCATTATATACTTACTCTTCTTTGTCAATTGTGTCTCTTTCCCTCCTACTCCTACTGTATTACTTATTTCTCTCTTTATATAAGGGCCATTGTTACAGATATCATCAGCAAATAATGAAAACATAAGCAATTTGGATTAGTTAATAATGTCATTGATATAAATAAATAAAAGCGCACCTAGAACAGATCCTTGAGGAACTCTGATATTTACATCCATATAATTAGATTCTACACCATCGCCCACCACACCACCACATTTTTTTTTCTATGACTTAAATAATTTGTAAACCATTGGTGAGGAATACCTTGTATACCATAATAATATAATTTTTTGAGTAAAATACGGTGGTTGATGGTGTCAAATGCTTTGGATAAAATCCATTAATACTCCATAACAAAACATTCCATTATTTATTTCATGAAGAATATTGAAGTAAGATAATTGCCTTTGAGTAAATAATCATACAATCTTTTATGCATTATCTTTTCTAATAATTTTGCAAAAACAGAAAGGAAAGTAAAGCAATTGGTTTTAAATTTTCTACATTTTTAAGATCATTCTTCTTGTAAATTGGTACAATCTTCGCAACTTCAAGTTTATTGGGGACTATTCCATTGTTCAAAGATTTATTAAATATGTCACACAATGCGTTTGCAAAATATTGGATACAATTTTTCTCAACTTTAGGTGAAAGAGTCGGTCTGCTTGATTTATCTGTTTTAACAAAGAAGAGAATTTAATAATATTTCATGAATACTTGTTCATTTAACATCAAATGAATTTGGATATGGGTTTACAAGGTATCAAACAAGTGGTTTTGTGTTTGAAATGATGTTGAAAGATGTTTACCTACATTAATAAAAAAAAATCATTAAACTGTTGTGCAATATGTTTCTTACCACTCAATTTTATATTTCCATGATACATATTTTGTTCTAGTTTATTCTGTTTACTAAGGCCAAGTATAATATTAATCTGAGACCAAATATCATATTTTAAGTTATTGAAAACAAACTCGGCTTCGACGTTCTAATGATATTTGTTAATTTATTTTTATACTCTAAATATTTTCTTTTGTGATTGACACTAGGTCTTTTAAAGCTATTTTCATATAGCTTTCACATAACATGGTGTTACTGAAAACGTTCACTTGTGAATATTTTCATATAATCTATGTTTACGTTTCACAGAGTTCAGTATAGCTTGCGTAATCCAAGGTTTCTGTAACTTTCTATTAATTTGTTTAACTGCTTTAAGTGGAAAACAATAATTATACTTATTACATAGAATAAAATTTTGCAAAAAAGATATAAGAGTCATTTGCATTTTCACAGTTATAAACTTCTGACCAATCAGTGGATGATAAACGCTCTTTAAACATTGACATTGTTGAATCATTAATAACACGTCTTTTTATATATTTGGTAACAGGCTTTACATTAATTTCACTTGCAATTGAAAATACTGGGAAATGATCTGAAAGGTCACTATAAATTATACCTGCTTGTTTTTCTTCCTGTATGGTATTTGTAAAAATGTTGTCAATCAATGAATAATGCTTTATTTTCAGTAATGCGAGTTGGCTTTGTTATTAAAGGATATAAATTGACAGAAAACATAATATCTAAAAAGTCGTTTGTTTTATTGTGGATACCATAGTTAAGCAAGTTTATATTAAAGTCAGTTAAAATATATGTCTTTCTATTCATTTTCCAGTATTTCAAGAACATTTTGTATTTTTTCATTAAAACAAGATATGTCAGACTCTGATGGACGATAGGTGCAGGCAACAACTATAGGTTTGGGTTTTTTAGTAATTTCAACAAACACCATTTCATAATTGGATTTGGAACAGGTAAAGTCACATGGTAATTTGTAACTGAGATTATTTTTCAAATAAAATGCAACTCCACCGCCAGATTTTGAAAGTCTACATTTAGAAATAAGAGAATATCCCTCTAAATTATACATATATTAATATTTGTAGAGGCATTGAACCAAGTCTCAGTTATAGCAGTGACATCAAATTCAAAGCTAAGAGATGATAGAACAATTTGTAATTCATCAAAAATTTTATTCAGGCTTCGAGCATTTAAATGGAGGAGAGAGAGTTTGGAGTAAAATTCACTGAATTGTACATTAAATTCTTCACAAAAAGTGTATTCACATGAATTATTAAGAATAAGATCTGAATCAAAAAGACTATTCGCATCACTTTTATTCATACAAAATGGGTTTAATTTCAATTTTAATAATTGTTCTATATCAGTCCTCCTATTTAAGCGGAAGAAGTCATACAAGGTCCAATAAAATTTGTTATCATTATCTACATGGTTGAATGGAAATATGATAGAAGTACACTGAATGCATAACCACGACTGAGTAGGACAGAAGGAAGAAAATCTACCACAATGAACACATACACTCATTCACACAAAATTAATCCTCAATCAATAAATACAATAAAATTAACACGAAAATTACAAAGTTGTAAAGTTGTCAAATAAAGGGCATTGGCAAAAATGTCATTCATCGAGCAGAAGTATGATGCACTTCAAAGTTCAGTTCTCACAATTTTTTTTAGTTTGGTTCTCACATGTATTCCTATCCTGAAAGGGTTAGAATAGGCTCACAGTGATTGTCACCTAGTTTTTGTACAGAAAAGTGCAATCATGATGTATTGATGATTGCATGGTGTCCAAGTCCATGGGTTTTTCAGGGAGGAATATTTTCTATGACATCTTGTAGGCCATTCTTTGTAAAGTGTAAACGGTCACACACTTTAACCAAATCTAATTTGACCTCAATGCCGAAAAATCAGATTACATGTTATTGATTTTCTTATATCACTAGCTTCTTACATGAAAAATATTTCCTTTTCTTTGACATGAAACTATCATTTCCCAACTATGTTTTTACTGAGACATTTAAAAACGCCCTTTTTTGAGTGGTCACCCATGTGACCGACCCAATTTTCACTTCTGAAATAAAAGGATGTTCACTCATTTATGGAAAATTGCTTTCAAGCTTTTCAGAACAATCCTAACAGACAGCAATGAAAATTGCACTGCCGAGGGAAATATGAGAGTAGATTTAATTATCAACCAGTCAGACCCCTTTTCGTGCAAGGTCACACACGTGACCGACCTAATTTTGGCCTCTGAAAGAAAATGATATACTCTAATTTCAAATAATTACCCTGGCTCTGTCTGTTTGGGTATAAGACTGTAATTTAAATATCCAACATGAGAGACTTCAGTCTGCTACAAGATAAAGACTGAAAAATTAGGTTTAAATTAACTATTTTTCAGGATTTTGGTGGCACACGTGACTGAGAATGGCCCTTGTATACCTTGATATGTTTTAATGGCTGGTACAAAAGGTACTGCTATAATGTAAGAGTTGACTTCTCCAGAGCATTTCCAACTACATGTAGGATTCACTTAATGGAATATGATATATTTCACCCTGAAAGGGCCGCTTGCAGCGATATGTATGTGGAAGCTGTTTTTTGCACCTTGAGATTTCATGGATTTATAGCATTGAATCTTACACATCTTTTGAAAACAACAACCCCCCCCCCCCCCCCCCCCCCCCCCCAAAAAAAAAAGTAATAATAATAATAAATAAATAAATACATACATGAATAAATAAATAAATAAATATAAAAAATAAATAAAATTATAAAAAAATAATAATAATAAATAAATTGATTTTTGGTTACCATGCAGCAGAAAAAAATCAGTAACTTTCCCAAATGTATTGTGCTGAATGCAGAATTATCATTCATAAATGTATGAAAGAGTAATTAGTGATGATTCAAAAACTGTTTGAGATATTAATATGAAACTTATTCCTTATAAGATACTCTATCCACATGCCAAGTTTCAGATTTTCTCCGTGGCCCCTCTTCTGTCTATGAGATCACCTAAAAGCCTGGCCTTTTTAGGTACCGGTAGCTTTATAGCGAAATACAATGGCCCTTAAAGACACAGGAAAGATGCAAAGAGAAAAATTGTTGATTTGTCTGTGCTTTTAAAATTAGTATCAGACATATCTGAATAAAAAATTTTCATATTAATTTGCTTTAAAATGTTCAAAGAGGTAATTGGTTCTGCCTCTATAGAATAAAATTTTGATGTTGAATAATTTTGTCATATGCGTCTTTCTGTGTTTTTACACGCCAAGACGTCGCGCAAAGCTGCCTTAGGATTAATAAGCATATCATTATTACTGTTGTGTGGGGCTTGTTTTTCTTAGAACACACAGGGGACTTATGACATTGGGTTATGTTTCTGAGGGACTGATGCAAGGACTGTGTACCTGTGACCTTTGCAATATTCATACATCCCATACCCTCAAGCCAGGATGTGAGAACAATCGGATTACATGATAATCAGAAATATGAAGGAAGTTTATGTGTGTGTGTGTGTGTGAGAGAGAGAGAGAGAGAGAGAGAGAGGGAGGGAGGGGGGTGATAGGGAGAGTGTATTGTGTTGGAGATCAATATACATAAGAATTCTATTTATACCACGTATATACAAGAAACTTAACTTGATATTTGCTAAAAGAGTAATGTCAATTGAATTCCATCATTTCCATACCAGTATCATCAATAATGCACAATCTTCCTTTTCCTCACCATTCAAATAGATTGTTCAGCATCAATGTTTAAGTACTTCTACATAAAAATAGACATTTGATCAGAGAATTTAAATTTGAAGTGAAGTAAATTTAAATGAGAGAAAGAGAGTGGGGAAGGGAGAGAAAAACAGAAAGGAAAAGAAATAAATATTTAGGAAGCTTAGATCAGAGCTTGAAAGAGAGGAAGAAGAGAGGAAGGAATTTATCAGATTGTCCTCAAAATTTGTAAGGTCATTAACCTGAGTAGAACCAAATATAGTTGGATTTTAGAATTGCAAATTGCATTTGCTCCTCAGCAATCAAATTCGCATGTGAGTAGACTGCCATGCAAGTGGTTGAAAATGCCAAACAAATTATTCAAAGTCCACGGTATGGAGGGCATTATGAGGGGGTTGAATTGATGGAGTGGGGTGGGGCACTGCAGCAATCAAATTCATGTTGAAGTAGACTGCCTTGCAAGTGATGGAAAATGCCAAACAAATTATTCAAAGTCCTTGGTATGAAGAGCATTACAAGGGGACGGTGAATTGATGGCAGTGGTGCAGCTATGAGGGCACAAGGGGATAATGCCCCCCCCCCAAAAAAAAAAACGTAAAAATGGAGAGGGGGAAGGTTATTTGAAAAGAGGACTCTACAACCCATCCTGCACCCTCTTCCTAGTTAACCCTTTAGCGACATAACTCCATATTTTGTGGTTTGGCTCAATAACTTTTAATTCAGGGCTCTAAAAAGAAGGACGACAATTTCTGTACTCACTGTGTCCATTTTTGTTGCATGACCATAAATGTGTTTGATGCCAGGAATTTTAAATAGGAGAATATAAAAGCCTTAAGATCCTTAAATTGGTAAACACATTAAGAGGATAAATATAATTGTATTTTCATCAAATTGGCCATTTCTTCTACTATTCTACAAGGTTTCTAGGCATCATTATTGTTTTCAAAGACATTGCATTTTATTAGAACCATGTAGCATTTTAAGAAAAATATAATTACCGAAAACCTTCAGTTGTGAAAAATATAATTGTTGCCAATTTTAAGAACAAAATGTGTGATCAGTTTAGCCCTTGAATAATTGAAATTCCTGTCATGGAAGGGGTCTTGCATTTCTTCCTCATCCTCAAGAGTAACACCAATGCCCCTCCCCCATGATTCAGATGCCCCCTCAATGTCTGGAACCATGCTATGCCACTGATTGATCCGGATGGGGTTGGGTAGGGGGGTGGGGGATTAGGAAGACCTGCAAGCATCTTCAGGATTGAAGGAGGCAGGAGCACCCAGAAGAAGGAGCAGAAGAAGAAGAAGAAGAAGGGGGATTGACATCTAAAGTAGATCTGGAATGAGTCATTGAGTACTTACCATTCTTAGCCATAGGAATGACTTTTATGACCGAGTCGTGTACTTATAATAGAATAGAGCAATACACACATGTAGCCCTGCAATTGAATTAGGGATGTACAATGAACATGTTTCTTTCAATTCCTTAATCCTTACCCCTGTCCTCGTCTTCAGCAACAGACCTTTGGATTCAATCTGTTTCAACTAAGTCACTTTTTATGTATTTATAAAGTGTTTCGTATGATTTCTTTAATGATTATTTATAAGTTATTTAGTATATGATACCGAACAGCAGTGCTGAACATCTCACTTTTACATTTTTAGCTCACCTGAGCCTAAGGCTCGAGTGAGCTATTGCGATGGAAATTTGTCCGTCGTCCGTCGTGCGTCGTGCGTCGTGCGTCGTCCGTCGTCCGTTAACTTTTTACATTTTCATCTTCTTCTCCAAAACCCATGATCGGAATTCAACCAAACTTGGTAGGAATCATCCTTAGGGGTAGGGGACCCAAAGTTGCTAAAATGGTACATGTGGCCCCCAGGGGGGCCAGGGGGAGGGCCCCCAATTGTAAAAGCTATGTAAATTTCAAACATCTTCTTCTCCAGAACCAGCCATAGCTCAGACTTGGTATTGTGTATGGAGATACCTCTATAGATGAAGAATGAATGTTGTTCATGAAATTTCTCTGAGTGGCCCTATAGGGGCCCTGTGGGGGTAACATACCGGAGGGGGGGGGGGGGCCAGGGGGAAGGCCCCCAATTGTAAAAGCTACGTAAATTTCAAACATATTCTTCTCCAGAACCAGCCATAGCTCAGACTTGGTATTGTGTATGGAGATACCTCTCTAGATGAAGAATGAATGTTGTTCATGAAATTTCTCTGAGTGGCCCTATAGGGGCCCTGTGGGGGTAACATACTGGAGGGGGGGGGGGGGGCATTGCCAGGCAAAATGTACATTCTGATCTTCTCCAAAACACATAATCGGAATTCAACCAAACTTGGTAGGAATCATCCTTAGGGGTAGGGGACCCAAAGTTGCTAAAATGGTACATGTGGCCCCCAGGGGGCCCAGGGGGAGGGCCCCCAATTGTAAAAGCTATGTAAATTTCAAACATCTTCTTCTCCAGAACCAGGCATAGCTCAGACTTGGTATTGTTTATGGAGATACCTCTATAGATGAAGAATGAATGTTGTTCATGAAATTTCTCTGAGTGGCCCTATAGGGGCCCTGTGGGGGTAACATACTGGAGGGGGGGGGGGGCGCTGCCAGGCAAAATGTACATTCTGATCTTCTCCAAAACACATAATCGGAATTCAACCAAACTTGGTAGGAATCATCCTTAGGGGTAGGGGATCCAAAGTTGCTAAAATGGTACATGTGGCCCCCAGGGGGGCCCAGGGGGAGGGAGCCCAGGGGGAGGGCCCCCAAGTGTAAAAGCTATGTAAATTTCAAACATCTTCTTCTCCAGAACCAGGAATAGCTCAGACTTGGTATTGTGTATGGAGATACCTCTACAGACGAAAAATGAAAGTTGTTCATGAATTTTTTCTGGGTGGCCCTATAGGGGGTCTGTGGGGGTAACATACTGGGGGGGGGGGGGGGGGATGGGGCAAGTTGTCCGCCATCCATAAACTTTTTCCTTTTTTTTAAGCTTCTTCTCCAAACTTGGTAGGAAGCTCAGACTTGTTATTGTGTATAGAGATACCTCTATAGATGAAGAATTAAAGTTGGTGGTGCTAGAGAGAACATGCACCAGATGTGAATTGATCCACCTCAGGTGAGCGTCGTGCCCCCTGGGGCTCTTGTTTCAAAATATATCTGAAGTATTTCCTTTTCTTCTTCTTTTTTTTTTTTTTTTTTGGGGGGGGGGGGGGGGGGTTGATATCATCCTCAGATTTAAAGGCTGATCATGGAGACCAGACATGTAATGTCTTCGTCACACACAAGCAATGCTTTCCCATTGGCAATTGGGAAAGAAATGGGCAATAAAATTCCATGGTTAGTATCATTAAATATTTATGGGAAATTGTGTCTTTTGGGTCTCATAAAAAGAAAATTTCTGTAATGATAACCGGGGTAATTCTTGTGTAGACCTTTAACTTGTGTGACAATAGAATAATTTGGGCATTGCTTGCTGGAGCTACAGTGGCGACTCCAGTTTTGATTAGTAACGTTACAAAAAATCCACATGAATAGTTAAGGATCATCTTTGCGGGTCGGACATTACAAGCCAATGAGCAAAGAGCAATGAGCAATAAAAATATTTCTTCGGTTATTTTCCAGGTTTTAATCATTGTTTTGGTATGAAAACTTTATCATTTGACCCTTTCATTTTTAAGTGACATTGAAAAATGTTACAGGTTAGTAATGTTACACCTTTGAAAATCATGAAATAGTGGGGTTTTTACACCTTTTTACTGATATCCTCTGTTCTTCTAAGTCGCTGCCCGGCAAGCAGTAGATGACAGGTTCGAATCCCGCTGGTTCCAATCTTTTCTGACTTGTGTTTTTCATTACAGATCGAGCATACGATCTTTAACACTGGGAGTAAAATGCCTAAAAATTTGTTTACAAATTTAAAAATTCCTAAAAATTTGTTTACAAATTAAAAAATTCCTCCCATCAAGCTTCTTCATTTACTATCTAGAAATATAGTTTATAATGTAATTCATTGATTTAGAGCATTTCTATCAAAAATACAATTTTAAAGTATGCTAAAACCAAGATTTATGCATTATTTTTTTGTGTTTAGTCCCACATATGTCAATGCATATATAGTTTCAGATTCTCCATGATTGAGGCAGACAAGGATCAAATTAATGATTCCCCAATTCAATATAGACACATTCAGATTTTCAACCATCTTGGGCATAAAACATGGAAGAAATACTGATTTTTTAAAAATGTTTTTGTCATGTCTCACTAATTGTGGAATTGCCCAAATCATCAAATAGAAATGAAAAATTACCAATATTGTGCAAGTAATATAGAAGTGTCCATGTACATATATATAAATGTTGTGGGAACCTCTTTGGTAGTGTACATGTACATGTTTATTATGTGATCTCAGACCTTGTATTTTTCATTGTAAAATTTGGTTCCTATGTTTTGTTTTCTTTGTGGTTAATATCTTTTTATTTGTGAAGGAGTGGAATCACTTTTCTAGTCTAAGTTAATCTTGGACTTAAGTGCTATATCCCAGATATTTGGCAAATGACTATAGTTTTCTTCAACAATTGCACTAGTCCATGACTAGGTTTTAAACCCTAGACCTGCCAGTTTAAAAACCACTGCTCTGGTTGTTCTATCTTTTGATTGAAGTCTGGTTGTATAGAATAGATGCACAAAATCACTTCCATTTGTGGATACTCTTGTTCTTTAATTGAAAGTTCCTACATTTTGTAATCTAATGAAGATGTGGATATAGTCATATCATTTCTGTCCTTTAAGCAGTTAAAATATTTTTTATTTATTTGTTATTTATTTCTTTATTCATTTATTTTTTGATCTTTAAAAAAAAAATTATTTATGTATTTTTTTATTTTTTTTTTTTTTTTTTTAAATTTAATTTTTTTTTTTTTTTTTTTTTTTTTTTTTTTTTTTTGGGGGGGGGTTGTTAATTTTGTTTCCATTCAATTTATGTTGAAATTAGTTTGCAAAATATATTAACTTGGCAATGCAGTGATTTCTCTTTCTAGCTGGTAATGTAACTACCTACACGTACCAAGAAAAGTAATTTTGAACTGTTTATCTTGCACTTCATGTGATGTTTGAATGTGAAAATCTCATACATTTGAATCAGCTTACGTACATGTATGTATGATCATGCCCAGTGCCTTGTTTACTCATCTCTCTTTGCTCTTGAACGTACTCATCCCTTTTGTAGCCCGAAATTGTGAAGTTGTTAGAGTATGGGATAAATTACTAAGGAGTTATAGTTGGGAAAATTGTGCGGATGTGAAAAGGATAATTTGCTTACAGTAATAACAATAACTTGGTCCAGCTTTATTCTTATTGACTAAACAAAAAATTGTGTGATTTTAAAAAAATGTTTTTGACCATTACTAGTACATGTACTTGTGTTGGTTTCTGAATAGCTCCCTCTGTGACAAAAGCAAGATTTTCATTTCCTACAAAGGAGTTATAGAACTTGTGACCTTGAAATTTCATCTGTAGGCATTACATGTGTCTACAGGATTTCTACTTAACCTTGGCAAAATTTTGCTTAATTTTGTGTAAGTCTTCAAACGGGATGAAGTACCTTATACATTTTCATCTAATTTACTGGACACACAAAATCACCCATTCATTGTTATATTCGTTGAGTTCTACACCTCAGAATACATGTAGTTCACACTAGGTAGATGGCGCACTATAAATGCTTTGTTTTTTATTCTGTGAGATTTTTCTTCTTCGTGAACATCACCAGGTCTCAAGACTAACTTTGAGTAACATACTGTGCAGTAATGCGATAGCTCCTAGCTAATAACAGAGGGATTATTTCCCTCGAAATGAGCCTTATTTTATTCATGTGCTGATCATGTCGGATTGTTGGGAGAGCAATTGTGGCGGGGTTTGCAGCTAATGGACGGTTTACGCAGCTGCCGTCTAACACTCATCCCAGTAGAATTCACCTATGAAATAAATCCTGGTTGCCACGGTAACTGGTGAATTTAAAGATTTGCTGTGTCGCTGGTGAGATTACGGATGTAAATGGGGAAGAGGAGAGAGAAAGGGGAGAAAATTGAAGCAAGCGAAAATTTGAGGGAAGACCCACTTTGTTGAATGTCATAGCAGGTGTTAGATTACAGTAGGATTCTCTTACATAGGAATGAGTGCTGAGTCTGTATTCAACCTGTTGCATGCTCTCTTTAGTAGCTTATATTCAGCTCCATTTAAAGCACTCACCTTCACCGGTATGCTGACCACTTCCTTTAATTAATTTGATTAAAAAGTATTTTTGAAAATACTTTAACCCCGTAGTCAATGTAAGAATATTATTTAATCATGTTATCGTTTGCAAAAGGTAAGTAGACTGCTACTGCTTGCGCTCTTAACAATAATTAATGAATAATCACAATCTTAATTATCTAACTCGATGTTTCACTCCTCTTCTGTCAGCTGAAAATAACACTATTCAATATTCCTCTGTTAATTTGCTCAGAGGTGTAGATTACCAAGACCCTCGTCTTTTGCCCCGATTTGCTTTCCAAATATATCACAGAATTGTTTACTCTATTCGTTCTCCCAATAACAATGGTCAAACTTCAGTGCTCAGACATCAGTAGGTCCGTATTGACCAATCTGGACAGCTTTACTCAACTGTCAAGTATTGTTCATTAGTGGCTAATTTCTATGTCCCTTTTTCTCGATCTCTTATTACTCCTCTCCCAAAAGACACTGTAAGCATAATTAGTACCAACCGGGTTATTTGCACAATCAGTGCATGATATATGCAGAAAGGAGTGGGAGGGAATGACACAGGATGAAAAAAATGGAGCAGGTTTCCAGCACAAATATTGACGTCTCGCTTGGCATATCAATGTGATGTCAATTAGCTTTATTGTTGGTAGCCATCTTAATTGTTTGCTGTTGCTATGGCAACACACTGGAGGTTCACGGTCTTTGGTAATATCGCAGCATCCATCAAAGAAGAATGCCTCGCTAAGTAGATGCTGTTTATGGAACACAATGAATACATATTATGAAAATGAGGTGAGGGGGAACACAATTTTTGTTTTTCATCGGGGAGGTGGGAGTGTATGTAGTATGTATATTAAACACGTTGCCATGGCGAAGCATTTCAATGGTAGAGAAGCAGAATGATGAGTAGCTTTCATTGTTGCACCGCATCATGCACATTTTGGTTTTGTTTGAGGCGGGATTATATATTCTCCATGGAGACACCATGACGATTGCTTGAATTATTTATGTTGGAATATTTGCGAGATTTAGGTGCTTACCATACTGAATCTGCTTATTTTTTAAAGATGAAATCCAGGAAGACTTCGTAGAGCCTGACAGTACTTTATTTTGCTAGATAGCCTGTGAAAAGTGTTTGAGTTCTCATCATTTTCTTTTATTTTCTTTCTTTTCACCAAAATGTATAATTATATTTTTGGTAAACAATATTTATTTTAAAACTCTGAGTTTATCGAAGGAGATACTAGGCTACTAACTCCTTGGTAAATCGTGATGAAAAAATAAATTAAATGAATGAATGAGTGAATTGATATTGTTAGTAGAACGTTATATACAGTAGTTACCATGAAAGGGATAACGGTTATGACACTAAGAGGGATGGAGATTATGATCTAAGTGATAGTTATTTGATTTAAGTGATGATGATAATAATTTAAAATTATGATAAAGCATTATAGCTACTAATATGCATTGATAACTAATGATATTAAGAATATCTATTTCATCAGTATTATTTGATTTATAATCCTATTTATCTTTTGGATATGGCTACTTTTAAAGTTCACTTGAAATATACAAAGCGATGACAGAACTTACACAAAGGAAATGTGAGATGTGAATCAGAACCAAGGATCTTAATTTTTCTTTGCCTCCACATTGCTTGATTTAACGATAATAATGATATTCTATTCTTGTACAGCGTATATCAATGTTTTCATGCACTTCTAAAGACCTTTAGAAATTATTACCCTGGCTTTAGCTCCGACAAAGTCAGTGGACAGTGCATATCCAGGAATAGCTCTACCCAGTACCCACTTACTACACGTTAATCCTTTCAAGATAATTGACCATATTTTGTGGTTTGGCTCAATAACTTTTTATTCAGAACCCTTTAAAAATATACCAGACGCATGAGTAGAAAGAGCAAAAAATTTCTGCACACACTGTGTCCATGTTTGTTGCATGACCATATTGCGTTTGATGCCAGGAAATTTGAAAAGGAAAATAAGCTTTAAAATCCTTAAATTGGCAACTCATTGAGAAGTTCAAAATCACTGATTTTTATCAAAATTGTCAATTTTTGTAACTTTTCGTCAAATTTCTTAACCACATATCGTGTGTTGAGAGCAAGAAGGGCGTTAACTCTGTGTTAAAACATATGAGATAACGCCCTTCTGGCTCTCAACACACGATATGTTGCTTCAAAGATATTACATTATATTAGAACCATGTAGCATTAAAAGAAATATATTATTGCTGCTAATTTGAAGAACGAAATGTGGTCAATTAATAATTCCTGTCATGAAAGGGTTAAAATGAAGTAGGAGGGACTTGAACCCCAGACCTTGTGTTCCAGTCTGGTGACTCATCCACAAAGCCACAACACCTCTACAGCACACTACCTTAGCTTATTTGAAACTCCACTTGAGGGGGAAAAAATGACAAAACTTTCTTGCAGCAGCTTAGAAATTTGAGTGTTTTATTTTCTAAATAATGAAATGAAATGAATATGAAAATAGACATTTATTGCCTGCTAATGGATAACCCTCCATGGGCTTTAATTTGTAAATTTGACGTCAATGCCAAAGAAATTTGGTGTGACCTGCTTAATTTGTTCAACTGTCCACTAAAAAATCCAATAGCGCCCCCTATCATCATGTTTATGTAAATGTATATTGGGTTATATATATGATACCAATCGTTTTAGATAACCTGTTAAGCTATCATTGATCCTGTTATACAGTATATCCGATGTTGAAGCAATTGGGTAAAGAGTAAAAAACAAAACAAAACAAAACAAAATGTATGTATATATGTGTGTATGTACATGTGTATGTATATATACATGTATATGTATGTATATGTATGTGTATAATTGTGTATTATATGTATGCTTTCCATGAACAATTGGAATTTACTTCCCCCCTCTGTTAATTCCGATTGATTGCTGGGGTATCTTGATATTATAGCGAATAATTATGAATAATCACGATCGACAGCTTTCTAACTTAGGAGATGGGATATTAACATCTTACCATACTAATGATGACCATTAATAACACCATTTTCACCACAAAAAAAGTCGCTCGTGGGCTTTCCAAAGCCTACGCCAAACCTACTAATATGACTGGCGCAAATAATCTGAAGAGATTGAAGAGCGCCATCATAATCAACCAACCTATTGTAAATGTATATTGTTCACCCCTGCCACTTGCCCTTTAGAAGATGGAGGAAATGCCATGACACCTTTGCTATAATTTACTCATTTCCTCTCCCTTGTTGCCCCCGGCGATGACCCACCTGCTGATGTGTATGCTTCAGCTGATGATGAATACCGGTCAATTTGATTGAGAAGAAATTGGGGGGGGGGGGTAAAACAATGATAATATGAACATCCTCCTATTAAAAATGGCATTAAATTGCCAAAATTTGAACAGCGCCACCTTACAGTAACTGCTAAATTGAGATTATAATTTGAAAATTAATTGCATTTTATTTTTAATTTTGACTAACAGCTGTTTGGAAAATAGGCACATTTTATATTTCAAACTATTATATTTGATGTTGCATATGTGAAAAATTGCCTACAGATACATTCTAAGCATCTACAAACTAGAATGGGGCATGATAGGTAAATTAGAGGCACAGACACTTTCCAAATCCTGTTGAAAGATGGCGCCATTAGGAGCTTCAATTTACTGTCACTTTAAGATGGAGCTAGGTTAAAGTGTTGATTTGAAATAAATCCAAAAAGTTAACCTATGGGAAACAATTTAATTATTGTGTAACGTACATTGTATTTTTTCATTACTCTAGCAGAGTTATATTGGGCTTTAGTATAAAAAGGTGTTAAAGGGATACTCAACCGCAGATTGTGGACGTTTTTATGCCGCGAGAGGGTATCGTGATCATGCCGTTGCCCCACGGGGCGCAAATTTCGGACAGACTGGTCGCCGCGCAACATGCATGCTCCGCCTGAGCTGGAGCTCTCGTGCGAGATTCAGTCGGCTTCGTGCAGTCCAAAATGTAATCCCAGCTGTCCAACGGACGCGTTCGATGCACAAACTTTGTGTACGAGTGAATGGGGCTTTCGTAATCCTGACTTTTCCCACGGCCGCCTGGTGGCCCTGCACCTCACCTCACTCATGTCTGGAACATCCAGTAAAGAGTTTTCTGTATACCGTATTCTGCGTCTCTGTGATGTTGTTATAGATGCTTGAAAATAGTCACATGAATATTGAGGAAGGATGTGGCCATATAGAATTACCACTTTACAAAAAAAAGAGGAGGTTATTAAAAATTGTAATTGGCACTGAAAATTGAGATATTTTTCTGATATCTTCAAAAAATCTATTTTTTTATATTTTCTTCCCTGAAGATATCCATCTCTGTTGAATCCATGAAGTTTACAAGCTTTTTAAAGGATTATGATTGGGAACTGAACTATCATTGATGAAGTGACTAGATCTACTTACTATACATGGTTTACTAATTCCTCATGCATATATTTACATTGCAGGATAAAGTAATATCATTTTTTTAAATCTATTAGTGCCTAGGGATACTTTTTAGTCAGTCTGCACATATTCTATTCAGTGGTTTTTAATGCAGTGCAACCCATGGATAGACCTTGTTTTACAGTGGTTCTGTGTGCATTTATGTGAGGGGGGTGCTCAATAAACAGCTTAGATGGCATTTTGCCCCTCGGCTCTTTAGTGATTTACTTTTATTGATTTATTTCTATTGATTTATTACTATTCCTTTATTTTTCTTCATTTATTCATTTATTTATTTATTTATTTATTTATATATTTAAGTATTTTTATTTTTATTATTTTTGTAATTAGATTTTTGTTTTGTCTACCTATCCAGGGAATAATGATTTACGTGGTACATGTATATCATAGCAGTTTGCTACGCATTTTGGGTATGATTGCTACACAAATTTACAGATGTGGAGCAGTTTGCTACATTGAACTTTGTAGAATTAATTATAAACAAAATATTTGTTTGCTGACTGAAATTGCTATTCAAATTTCAGTATGTATATTATTCCCTGCTATCAATTTATACATTTATTTATTTGTTTATTTTTAAATATATATATATTTGCTATTTCATTGTTTACAGTGTATACAACATAGTATGTTAGATAGATTCATGGTTTGTGGAAAGGTGGTTATTTACGGGGTTGTTTGTTCAGTTTGATGTTGGTCCCCTTCATGGTGCCTCTCCCCATTTTATGTCTTGATGGACCATTAGTGAGAGAGGTTGTGTATTACCCTTGCTACCAAGGGACCTATCTCAGAAGCAATCAGCATCTGAATGAAAGACCATACATTCTGGTCCTCTTCACACCAAGGAATTAATCCTAACTGTCGTAGGATTTTCTCCCATTTTATGTGTTGACCATTAGTGGGAGAAGTTAGGTATTAGCCTTGCTACCAAGGGACCTATCTGGATCAGAAGCTATCAACATCTGAATGAAAGATCATACTTTCTTCTAGTGAAAACGGGTACCAGGATCCTGTTCATACTAATGATTTAAGAGTGGGTCCATGCATTTATTTGAGGTGTCTTTAAGCGGAGTGGTTTATGCACTTTATGTGAATTTTGTGGTTTTGTAATTTTTAATTAATATCTTTGGCTAGGCATTAATCTAAATTTGCCACTCTGTACCCATGGGAGAAATGGGGACTTGGTCGGAGGACAATGTAAACCTTTGTGATCCTCCCATGTATGCCCTCCCAGTGACCATATGGTAGGGATATAGAGAATAGAAGGTATACACACACTGTATGCATGAATGAATCCAATTACCTGGGTAACAATATGCATGTATATATGTAAGCACTTTTAATATAGAGGAGTTATTTTGTATTAAGTCCCAAATAAACCCATATTATTATTGATAATGATATAGTATTATTATACAGGTAGAGGCATGAGTAAAAACATCACATAATGTAGACCAGGTCATACCAAGAATTTAATCTTGGTGATACATTAGTTGCTCACCGTTTGAGGATGGGTGGGCTTTCATTCAAATATTCTAGTCTTGTTTACACAATTACATTAATGATTTAATCCACCTGGTACCCCCTTTTGATTAAAAGATTTATACTTGGGGGTACAATGGGGGGATTTTGCTTCTGATTCATCTAGTGCTCATAAAGCTACATTAGACACTAGGGGGGAAAGTGAGTTACAATCTTGTTCCATATTAACTGATGATTTAATTCTGATATTGACAAATATTGGGGACTGTTTTCACAAATGACTTAAACTTGAGGTACTCAATTCAGTAAATATTTCACTCAGATAGATACATTCTTGCTCTGCTCTTCCTAAGAATTTAAAAACTAGGGGTAACCTATGCCATAAATATTCCACTTTGGGACTACCAGTGAGTACATGCATGCATTTTGTTCTGTTCAGACTAAAAATTTAACCCTGATAGTACCCTATGTGATAAAATTGCACTTAGAGATGAAAATAGCCTATATATTATGTGCATTCTGGTTCTGTTCATAGCAAGAATTTAATCATGCCAGTTATCCTTCTGTGGAAGCAGGAATATTTTTGCCCTGTTAACCCAGACAATTAACCACATTTTGTGGTTTGGCTCAATAACTTTTGATTCAGAGCTCTAAAAATATACCAGATGCATGAGTAGAAAGAGCAAAAATTTCTGCACACACTGTATCCATTTTTGTTTCATGACCATATTGCATTTGATGCCAGGAACTTTAAAAAGGAGAATAAGCTTTAAAATCGTTAAATTGGCAACACATTGAGAGGTTCAAAATCATTGTTTTATCGAAATTAGCAATTCTTTCAAATTTTCAACAAAGTTTCTAACAGTGTATACTGTTTTCAAGACATCACATAATATTAGAACCATGTAGCAATAAAAGAAAAATAATATTGTTGCCAATTTGAAGAAGAAAATGTGATCAATTTAGCCCTTAAGTAATTCCTGTCCTGAAAGGTTTTTGCTTATTTATTTTCCATTCCTTTTCATACTGAGGATTTGATTCAGTTTGTCCTATGTGATAAATATTATGCTTGTAAATGAGAATGCAGCCTACATGTGCTTGTTCTTGCCCCCCCCCCCCCCCTTCATAAAACTTGTTATCAATAACAAGCTACAATAACTGTTATAAGCTTCTGAAATTGTTGCATGAAATTGTTGCATTTGATTGGCTGTGAGCAAATTTGTGATAGAAATATGACACTTGTGATAGAAATACATAATGACACTTGTTATTGATTAAAAACAATAAACCAGGGCCCTGTTCTGTCTGTATCAAGGTTTTAATCATGTTGAAATCATTGGTGGGAATGGGAAAGTTCTTTCTGTCCCTGTTCATACCGAGGATTTAGTCCTGATGTTATTCCAGTTGATATTCCTGGTGGAAACAGGAAGGTGAACATGTACTACATGTGGTCTGATATATTCCTGATGGTAATCATTGATTGATTAATTACCATCCAACAAAACATAACCTAAAAAGCATTAACCTTTTTAGTGTTTAGTTTCTGCTTTCTGCAGTAGGTGTAAAATGATACTTTGAATGACCCCGTTAATATAACAAAACATGCAATCAATATGAAACTGAAAGAAACAGGCAAGTCCAGTGTATTTTTATCCCAATGTTACAGACTGCATGTGGCATCAGTATTTCTAATAATTGTATCAAGTTTTTAAAGATGAAGTTGAGTTCTGGTCGTGCGATTACATTGTGAAAGAAACTGTCTGGAAGCAATAGACTCCTTCGGTAATGTATGCAAATTTTATGCATACCTTTCAAACAAAGGTTGTTCTTGACAACCTGAAAGCTTGTCGGACATAGTAACAAATAATGTATGCAAACTGGATTCCAAGCATTGAGGCACATTTATAAAAAGCAGGTTCATGGAATAGCTCGTCACTAGGTGCTCAGAGAATATATCGTCTGTTTGGAGCCAGAAGGGCGCTAACTCTTTACAAAAGATGGGACTTAACGCCCTTCTGGCTCCAAACAGACAATATGTGCATAAATTTGTATACATTACAGAAGCGGTCTATTGGGAAAGGTTGATCATGTCTACATATAAAGGATTGGTGTGTGTGTGTATATATATATACCATGATGTTTCAGAATCATCAAAATGATAAGAAATCAACCAAAACTCTCTCAAAAGCACAAGCACAGCACATCGAAATAGGTATATGGGACATGAATGTTCAGCCTGAACACTTCAGCTATTTTTGGTCATATTTCGAATATACAAGTAAGGGCATATAAAGAGAAATCTTTTTCAGGAGACATTTCCACTACTTTTTCCAAACTTACCTAAAAGGAATGAAAAAGCTCACACATTATTTTTCACCTTTCCCATCCCAGAACTCAACCTTTTCTGTTAAATACTACTGGAGCTTGAATCAGATCAAATATCAAGGGACATTGTCCTTTTGCTGTTAATCATTGTTTGTTTTCCGATATGGAACAGCAAATATCCAAATACTTTGGACTTGGTGATATACACTGTTAGTATAAACAAAAACCCACTATATAAAATGGTTATTTAAACTTGAGGAAACTGCATTAATGTGTGGTACACTACTTCTTTTTTACAAAGTCGTGTATCCATGTGATTATTGAAATCATAAGAAGTATAATGTATAACATTCTGTCTCTATTTTTATATTTTCTTAACCAGAATTGGATCAGAATTGCAAGGTATCTACAAGTCTTTGGAACAAGTTTACATGCTGTGGAGGACAAGAATGTCATGAAGGTATGTTACATAATTTACATGTTCTATAAATCATCTGCTGAGAACCACAAGGGCGTTAAATGTGAGACAACGCCCTTCTTCCTCTCAGTAGACGAATTCTTATGTCAGAATTTGATTATGATAATGTTTTGTTTTTTGTGTTTTATGGTATATACATATACCTGCCAACTCCTCCGTTTTAGACAGAGTTTCTCAGTTTTTAACATTTTTAAGAGGCCAAAAAACGGAGTACTCCGTTTTTCTGTTTCCCAGAAAAGAAACGAAACTAGTACGATTTTATCGTATTTTGTACGATAAAAAAAGTAAAATACGACAATACGATATTGCCTATAAAAAATACGATTTCCTGATCTTTTTTCCTCCTTTTTCTTTTCTTTCTTTAAAAAATAAAGCCTCAGTTTGGGATTTTATCGCACTTCTCTCACCGGGGGGGAACCCTCTAAGAAAGCAATTACTGAATTAGGACAGGGGTATGTCCGTTACTTATTATAGAATGGGTTTCAGAATCCCTGCAATCTCATTGGTCAAGAGCTGTGCCTTGAATTTTACTGGCCTGCACGTTCGATATCAATAATTATTACGATCACTGACGATAGCCACTGTAAACATGCTATCGATATTTATTTTAGCGAGTGCGAGAGTCTGAGCTGAGAGCCGCGATATACAACTTTTTAATGACGGAGAATTGCAAGATTTGAGACAAAATTCAGATGTTAATGATAGTTGACTTCGGATTCTGATGGTAAGCCCAATAAAATCCGATTATAGGTCTACCTGTTTAAAAACAAGCAAACTGAAAAGGCGATTAAATGAAAATTAGTGCAGTGTGAAACTGAAACTTCAGTACCGTACGCTGCACTGCACTGCAGTGCATACGGTACGGTGATTCACTACAGTCTACAGCGCAGCATACACTGGCCTGGTCTGGGCTGGCCTGGATTATGGGCTGACCAGACTTAAAATTTGTTGATGCAAGACTAGAAGTTCTCTTTGCATTAATTCTTTAAATTACTTGCTTTAATGTAAATATAGACTAGATTATATCTAACTTGGGCTTGTTGTTGACATGAGTGACAGATTCTAAAATAAAAAAGTTGACAGTCATAACAGTAGTTAGCTTAGCCTAGGCTTAGGGTCAAGACTCTAACACTGAAATAAAATGAAATTCTGAAATTTAACCTAATTAGCCAGATTTTCAGTTCTCTATGGAAGTCATTAAATTTCTAAAATCTATTTATGATGCATGGAAATGATTTACCAGTGCCATGCGTCCGGTAAATTTGAGCCATGCGTCCGGTAAATTTAGCCATGCGTCCGGTAAATTTCAGCCATGCGTCCGGTAAATTTTTTTACCGGACGCATGGCTCACTTTCACTGGATGCATGATTGGGAAAAAGTTTGATTTTCACTTTTTTTTTAACCCATTCTATAAAACAGATGATGCACAGGTATTTTTCGTGGGTCGGTAGGAAATGTGTACCCTCGGTACCTCTGAATTTTGTCCGAAACAGACAATTCAGAGGTACCTTGTGTACACAATTCCTACCGACCCACTCCAACCTGTGCATCATTTGTATACTGCCGACTCATTAGAAGTCTGTGGTATTCGTCTCACATTATTTTGTGATAAGTACCCCGTGGCAGTTCCAGGAGTGGTACCCCCCGTACTGCGATGCATTTGTATGTGCTCCACGTACACTCAAATGACTGCATGACTTGCGGTTTCGCAGAGCTCACCCCTAATTCCTAGGGTTGATTTTGGTCGTGAGTGACATTTTTCAGAACAAAAAAATGTCAGAAACTATATTTTTGGACTTTGTTTGTCCCTATTTATTCTGTATTTAGTTCAAAACTGACGAAATTATTCTCTATTTCGCCAATACTCAGCCATGACGGCGCTGTTAGTCGGAGCTGTTCTCAATTGCAAATCCCCCATTTGCAATCGATTGCAAATATGATACATGTATTTTAAATGGAACTTGCAATCAATTGCAAGACTTACGACTGATTTGGGGGATTTGAAATTGATTGCAACACCCCCTATGTCTCTTTGCAGGCCTTACTCTCCATTCATTGAAATGCAGTATTCACATTTTATACATGTAGTCCTCGTTTCTCACTTTGAGAATAAGTAAAAAGCGGTGGAGGCATGCATAACATTAATTTCAAGATAGCACTTGTAATATACAAGAGAATTTTCCATTGTAGAAAGCAGTGGCATACTAGCTGCGCATGATTTGTTAGCTATTTATATAGAAAACGAGACAGAAAGTGAACCAAAAATGGAGACACTAAATATTACAAAATATGAAAAAAGAGAAGTGAAACTGAAAGCTAACTTGAGCAAGAGGTAAAGATAAACAAGTTGAAGGAAAACAAAAACTAAAGCTAAGATAGATTGGTAGACAGAGAGAACCTCCCCCCCCCCCCCCCCCCCTCCAAAAAGAGAAGGAGAAAAGAGGGTAAATGTTGGACTGTATGGAGAGGTACATTGTATATCTGAAAAAGGGGTCATGAAACCTTTGCTTTTTATACTTATCACTTTACGCTCAACTTCTCTCACAACTTCAAATGCAAACGTTTGTATGCTCCCAGTGGAAAGCTGCATGAAGAAGGATCATAAAACCTCCAGAAGTCCTATCTCTCTCTCTCTCCAAATGACTCTGGGATACAGACTCAATTATCAGATCAAGCCCCTGTTCAGACTACCAAACTACGTCATATAGCTATACAAAACCTGTACAGCTGCACGATAGGTAATTATGTTTTACTAGTCTGAATATGATAAAACAAAACATTATATCATCTGTTTGGAGGCAGAAGGGTGTTAAGTCATATGATTTGTACGAAGTTAACGCCCTTCTGGCTCCAAACAAACGATATTTAACAAACATCATATAGGGAAATACATGTTTTAACATCATTTCAATTGAAACATAATAAAGAATCAGCACCCCTTGTAGTCTGAACGTCGTATCGTAAGAACACCGTATAACTGGGTGGGGCTCATCTTGTGTACGCGCTGATATGACCAATCGGTCGTAATTTTGTACTCTCTAGCGCTGCATATGACATAACTTGATACTCGACATATGGTGTTAGCTGAACTCCCCAATACTACTTTCTTTAGACAACACTATTTCATATCTCTACGCCCCTTTTGATTTATAGTGATTCTTTATACAATGTTTCTTTTATATATACAAATTTCATACTCTCAAACCAGAAACTTTCGCGACATAAAACATTCACGAATTGTTAATGACGGCCAATTTCGCAGCAAGGAACTTTCGCGAATTTGCAATAATTTTGTGTTTCAATTGTGAATTCAGTATTTCATGGCATGGAACTTTCGCGAGTCTGGACCACTTGCGAAATTTGCGAAAGTTTAATGCACACAGAAATTTCTGGTTTTTACAGTATACCTTTCCTGGAGTCTGAACAGGCTAATAGTGCACTTGGGAGATTGTCACATTATAATTCTGTTCCGAATTAGCCTGGCGATGATGAGCACGCTTCAAATGAGAAATGCCATGTGACGTGCCGTTGGAGAATTAGTGGAAAAGGTTTGTGGCAATGTCGGAAGAGTGTAGTTGAGATAAAAAATGTCCTACTTCCAGTTCCACTCGATGACGATTGGTTTGAGACTTTGGTAAAGTGGAAGAGGACAAATTATACTCTCTCAAGTGGATGTGTGGACGTATAGGATATGTACAAGTGGTTTGGGCTAAAAGTAGTTTGTTTTTTGTCTGGAAGATCTGAGGAAAGACCTACAACTGAGAATTTATATAGAGACCTTCTGATCTATCTTCAGGCACAGAGATCTTGATGTTGTATGGGAGAGTGAACCATTGCCTTGAGCAAGCTGTAATTTTGAGTCTGCGACTTGAGACTACGTGGATTTTTTAATAGTGATTCGAAAGAAATTTGAAAACCTTGATGTGGCACCAAGAAAGCTGACCAGTGTTTCGAGTAAGCTGTAATCTTAAAGAGAAGGTTGAATTCTGGGAAAGGTACAAAAATAATTTGTGAGCTTTCTCATTCTATTTACCGTATTTCAATTTGGAAGATTATCATATTAGAAATGTCCCCTGAAAAGGATTGCTGTTCAAATGCCCCCACATTAAAAAAATTACAAGAAACAGCTGAAATAATTGGGCCAAACATGTGTATTTAGTCCCATATACACATTTTTGTGTGCAGTGCATGTGACTCTCAGCAGGATTGAGTCAGTTTCTTCTCGTTTTGGTGATTCCACAACCTTACAGCATACACCAATTCTTATGTACTATATGATCAACCTTTCCCAATTGCTTTGAGACAGTTTCTTTCACGATGTTATCGCATGACCAGAACTCAACTTTATCTTTGATAGTGATTTGAATATAACTTTGTTTTCTTCAGGCTCGAAAACCTTGATGTGGTACCATGAAAGCTGACCAGTGTCTCGAGTAAGCTGCAATCTTAAGCTTTTTCATTGAGATTATTTTTTGTAAGTTACATGGGCAAATAAATGTGCTTCATCAGTGATTGAAATTGAATAAAATTACAAAAATAAACTCTTCAGGCTCAAACACATCGAGGTACCAAGAAAGCTGGCCAGTGTCTTGAGCAAGCTGTAATCCAAGGTCTGTAAATTGAGACTACTCTTCCTAAGTTTCATCCAGACGCAGTACATGCAATGTGTTTTGTTTTTTATCAAATTCAATTTTTTTATCTTCAGGCTGAAAGACTTTGAAGAACCAGGAAAGCTGGCCAGTATGTGTCTTGAGCAAGCTATAATAGTGAGTCTTTACATGCTTCGAGACTACTCTTTTACAAGTTTTGTGGATGTATTATAAAAGTCTCGAGTCTGAAGTTTCATGGAGTGTTTTTATTGGTGATCAGAAGTGCAGAAACGATTGAAAACAAAAAGCACATTGCCCATTTGCCTCTCAGTTTTATACCAGGAAAGTAGGCGGTTGTCTTGAGCAAGGCTGTGATCTTGAGTCTGTACCTGGAGACTAGTCTTAACAAGTTCCATAGACATTTGTGTTTTATTGGTGATCAGAAGTGCAGAAAACAATTGAGAACAATATGAATATTGCCTATTTCCCTCAGGTTAGATCCAAGAGAGTAGACCAACACATTCGTAAGTGATGCAGAAAGGAAGTTAATTTTATCTCCTATAGGCATGGTATGTCGTAGAGATAATTAGGTCAATGATTCAAATTGAACCCACTGCCTATACCGGAACCAAATTATCGACTCCCGTGTTAAAGACAAAGTTGAGTCCTGGTCATGTGATTGCATTGTGAAAGATACTGTCTCAAAGCAATTGGGAAATGTTGATTATAAAGCACATAAGAATTTTTGTATACTTTAGAATCATCAAAATGATAAGAAATTTACACACCTCACTGAAAGACACATGCACTGCACACAGAAATGAGTATATGGGACTGCATGGGACTACATGTTGCATGAATGTTTGGCCCAGACACTTCAAGCTATTACAAATGAAATATGAGGGCATTTGAAGCACAATTTTTTTCAGGGGACATTTCTACAATGATGTTCTCACAACTGAATTTTTTTTGTAAAAATGAGAAAGCTCACCAATTATTTTTCACCTTTCGGCAGCAGGTGGGTGTGTTGCCGGCTTCTTCTTGTGACCTTTTTGGTGCTATCCTTCTCAGCCATCACAAATTATTTTTCACCTTTCCCAGAACTCAACCGTCTCTTTAAGCCTGTATCATTGAAAGAATGTAGTCAACAGGTTAACTCCTCTTATGCATTATTCCAAGAGGACTGTTTCGAAAATACCGATACAGGGGAGGGTTTCAAATTATGACCAAACACTAGTGATGCACATCATGTGCACTTAAAGTCAGAAGCTTCTTCATGCAAGAATCTTTCACAAGTGATCCAGAAGCTAGATGTGAGGTTTAATAGTTTTTGTTTTTTTTCTCTCCTTTGGGACATGGGGGTAGAGGTAATTAATTTGGTCAATATGATTCAAACTTAACAGTGCTTTTATTCGTTCCTTAAAGAGGACTGTTTTGAAAATATAATTTCATAATTATAAAGTTCTACAAAAGCCTGCAAACTGTGCTGACATGTCAATATGCTTGTACTATTGCAATGACTTATTTTTAACTGCTGTGCATTATCATAATGCTAGTTGATAAACACGGTTTTTCACAAATTATATGGCACTGCAATACAGGTCAAAATGGAAGTAAATAAGATGTACAGACTTAATATCTTAGCAAACTTGTTGAAACTACAGAAATTACAAGTTGTGAAGTTTTATTAAGAAACTTTAAATGATGCTTATTCATAGTCAATATTAATGCAGAGTTCCATTAATTGATTGGAAAAGTATGACACTATTCATCATGATGTTACGTACCTCTATCAATTTATCTGTTCTGATATTGTCATTGATATATTAGAAAGTTGAGGACCTTGGTGCCCTTTTGTTTTAAAGTTTCCCAAAAAGTTTGCTACCCAAAAAGTTTGCTACCTGACATTCAGGCCTCCGTCTTCACACAGATGGCTACCTATCATTTTGTGTGTTGAGAGCCAGAAGGGCGTTAACTCTGTGTTAAAACATACGAGTTAACGCCCTTCTGGCTCTCAACACACGATTTATTCTACAGTGTGCAGCAAAAGAACCCATGAGCTGAAAGTGATTTAGATATAGCATTTGAAAGTTTCAATAGAGCTCTGATTAAAAAGGAAATAATAAGATGCACGTAACCTGTGAGGAAATCCCACCTTTCCAACTGTAAATGTAAAAAAGTGTCCTGTGAACAACACAATTTTTTTTTCCAATTATAGTATGGGCTAATAGCCGGGTTCGCACGAAGGGAGCTAAACTTTCAGTTTCCTTTGTAGTTTCCAAACTTTACGTTATCTTGTAGTTTCAGAGTGTTGTTGTTTCGGACCCGTGTGAACCCTTGTCATTGTCAGTGAGCCGTTGTTTCGCTAACTTAAAGTTTCAAAACTACAAGTCCCGTATGGACTTAGCTTATTTGAATTAGTGAGAATGGGTCTCTGTTGAAAGACAAATAATAGTAAAAGGTAGTAGCTTGGCCCTGAGGAAGCCAGGATCACAGGCCAGGAAATCCCTACCAAGGAAATGGGTATGGAAGGGCAGAAGAGACTAGAACAATTGGTAGACTGATGAGGAGGGCACTGGAGATTTAGAATCTATCAACCAGCTTCCACCATCCCCACCCAAAAGGCTAGGACAAATGGTAGACATAGTGCACAGGAGGGAAATCAAAAATTAAATTGTATTACTCCCCCCCCCCCCCCCCCCCTCCCCGGCAATAGAGTTCTGGGGAAATTGTGGGTCCACCACCCCACTCCTGCCCCCCCCCCCACACACACACACCCACACACCCACAACAAAAAATCACAGTCAAAATATTTACACAAAAACTGCATATCAAAGCACCTTGTTGTTTTGTTGATGTAGGCAAACCAGTGGTGCTTACCAGGCTTTGTTTCACGTTTTAAATGGAATACTTGTACCAATCATGCAAAAGGTATGTTTGACTCATTTGCAATGTGTTGAGATGTGAAACTTTAATTGAAGATTGTTTCATGGGAAAATTCTTTAAGGCTGTTCAACAACATTCTCTGATAATAGGAATTTGCCATAACATATTTTTCAGTCAAACTTCCAAAGCTAGACCAATGAATTATTTTTTTCACTTTCATTTTAATAGTGCCTCTTTAAATCTTTACAATTTTTAGACTTTTAAAATTATGATTGAGATTAATACTTGATAGACTTCAATCAATCTGAGCTGCGAAGACACCGCTCAGAAATATTAGGAGTGTGTATCACAGATCTAACAGAATTGGGAACAGTGTTGTTTACGAGATGTGCTCTTTACCTTTGAGAATAATCTCTCGCTATTGTTTTCAATTCTTTGGCAGTAATATGGCAGCATGCAGGACGAGATGAATTGTTTGTTGATTGATAGAAGACAGATTGTGGTTCTGGGCCCTGTTTCATAAAACTTTTTATCAATAACAAGTTACAATAACTGTTATAAGCTACTGAAATCCTTACATCTGATTGGCTGAGATCAAATTTGTCAGAGAAATTAACAGTTGTTTAATACTGATAATAACTTTTATGAAACAGGGACCTGATTTTGAAGAAAAAAAGCTCCCCCCCCCCCCTCCTTTGTTGTGAACATATAGGACAATTGTGTTAACATGGATATAATACAAATGATTATTGTTTGTAATGTTTCCAAATATTGAACTATATTTCTTGGTTTATAATGACTGACAAGTTTTGAGGCCTCGGGTGATCGAAAGTACACTTGTTTAATATCACAGAAATAGACTAGTTTGTACTATTACCTCAAAGCAAGAATTATTTAGATAATTGTTTACTGTGATACCTAGCTGCCAAACTAATGGATGCACAGTTGGAATGAAAAAGTGATGAAAAGACACTTTATGTCTCCTTGTTTATTTCAACAAACATAACTAGAAAATATTGATTGCTTGAGGGCATGAACTATGAAAAATAGTTATTTGTTTATTATTACCAGGAGGTGTTTCATAAAGCTGTTCATAAAGTTACGCATGACTTTACGAACGACTTGAATATGAAGTTCCAAATAGGATGCCCAAAGTTTTTCCTGATGTTTTTAAAGTGTGACTGTATTTCCAATAACCTCAATTAAATTATGGCAAAAAATTTGCATTAAAAATGTTTGTTATAATAAGAATGTAAATCTACATCTGCACAGTTCAGTTGTATAGTTCAGTGAAAAAATGATTGAGCATCCCATTTGGCTTGTCATATTTAAGTCATTCGTAAAGGCATGCGTAACTTTACGAACAGCTTTATGAAACACCCCCAGGTTGTCTATCAATTATCAAATTTGACTAATGGCAATCAAAATAAACCATTGATGAAATTAACACACATTTTCATATTTCCATTAATCAAGAGAAATAGTCAGCTATATAATCTGTCTGTCATTTTGAAAGCATGAAACATGAAAATATCTTTTTTTTTAACCTTAAATGTATATCTTCTATAGTCAACAGAAATAGACTAGTTACTATTTTATATTACTTGAATGGATTGACTAACAAAATAATCATTTACTTTTGTTTATTACCTAGCTATGTACTTGAAAACACAGTATCTGTTTATATGACGTTTTTATTGATACTGAAGTGTGAAAGGATACACCAAGTATTATTTATGATTTATGCATTATGTGCTCAGTCATTCCAGTTTAACACTATAACTACATGGATGTCCTTGATAATACACTGGCACTAAAAATGTGATCAAAAGAGTTGCAATTAGTTGGTTTCAGCATGAGTTTAGCATAGATGTTGATAGACAGATGAGTGGGTTGGTACAGGGACTGTTGCCATGATGATTTTCAATAAGGTTACAGAATGATTGGCAGTGAGGATATGGATAGGTTTTGAAGACACTATTACATGTAGGTATCTCTATCAAGAAAGCTATTTGAAGAAATAAGAGTAAGTTTAGGTTTAGCTTAGGTTTAGCTTATAGATAAGTGAGATAAGTTCATATGATAATATACAATTTGTATATTTAAGTAGAATTATTTGCGAAGTATTTTGTTAATTTCCAAGGCTGTTGATTGATTAATAAGATAAAGGAAAAGATAATTTTATTTTTATTTTGAAAATAGTTGTGGCATTCACTTCTATCATTCTCACTCTCAATCCCCCCTCTCTCTCTCTCTATCTCTCTCTCTCTCTCTCTCTCTCTCTCTCACTCTCACATACACACACACATACACTCACTCACTCTCTCTCTCTCTCTGTCCCCCTCTTCATACCCCCTTCTCTCAGTTCTCTCTTGTTTCTTCCCCATCTCTCTCCCCCTTTCCGTATACCCTTCTCTCCCACCATTTTCTCCTCTTTCCCTCCTTCTCTCTATCTCTCTCTCTCCACGTCTCTCTCTGTCCTCTCCATCTCATATTACCATTTGAAGGTGAATGGCCAAATACTTATTACAAGTACATGTAGCCTCCAGATTATACTCCAGGTTTACAAATAAAAAATGTAATATGCAGCCTCAGACTTGATGCTAAATCACTTCTTTTACATGTCCTATTTCCATTGCAACCATCTTAGCTGCCCCCCCCCCCCCCAATTTAATATCAGATGAATGGCAACCTATTTTAGGGCCTCTGTTTGATTAGTTTTGTAGCCATTACAACTGTTCTTTATTTCAAACCAGCAGCATATATGTCTACACATTTCAGTTGCCTTAAGACCACCACACACTGTACGATTGACTGCGATCCGAATTTGGAAATAAATCGCAATAGCATTCATTATGAGCATTTTAACAAATAAAATCTACTTCATTCAGGTTCTGAACAATAACATGACTACGAATCATAGGAATTTGGTTGGCTATATTAGCCTTATACCCTGAATAAGGTCCAAATCAGTTAAAAACCGTTGACTATCGTAGGATTGCTCTGACGTCACTATGAATCGCAGCTGATTTAGCATTTCCTCCAACTAGAAGGCTTGCAATAGGCCATAATTTTGATTTTATTATCTATATACTATTCAGAGCCTCAATGAAATTTATTTTGTGTGTTTAAATGTTTATATCAAATGCTATTACATTTTATTCCGAAATCGGAACAACGATAGTGTCGTGTCTAACCTAAATCACAGCTAAAGCAAGGCCAATTTCATGTTTGTGAACCACTAGCCTTCCCAATAATGATAATGGTAATAGCAACAACGACAAGGAAAAAAACAACAATACTTCATGCTAGAGCCTGTATCTGAAGACTATATTGGGATAGTGGCATGTGTGTCATAATGCACATCCCAGCTAAAGCAAGCAAGGCCAATATCATGTTTGTGAACCACTAGCCTTCCCATTAGCCAGAAGGAAAAGGTATTTAGTTGTTAATTGGAAAAAGCAAACCATGATATTTCCTGTTTATTTTTATGATGGCAGGGAGGGCTTAGCGGCTATGAAGTGGAATTACATGTTAAAGGGTAACAAGCGACAAAAACTATTTTGCTCTGTATGTCAGAGCTTCCATTTCTCAATACTCTATTGAAAATATTTTCTTCAGATATGTCGTAGTCGAGTGGTTTAAACACTTGACTGGAGATGCAAAGGTCGTGGGTTCGAACCCCGGCACGGCACTAGTGTTCTTTGGCAAGACATTAATGTACATTTGCCACTCTCCACCCAGGTGTTAAATGGGTACCGGTAGGAAGGAATTCCTTGAATGCTGTGAGCACCGAATTGGGTAGCCTAGCTAGAGCTGGGGTAATATTGGACCGCCTTGAGCACCTTATACGTGGTGGATATGAGCGCTATAAAAATACCCAATATTATTATTATTACTTCTATAAAGAGATACCGTAGTTTCGGTAGCTTAGCGAAATGCAATGGCGCGTAAAGACGTGGGGAAAGATGAAAAGAGGAAAACTGCTAGATTTGGCCGTGCTTCTAAAATTAGAATCAGACTGTATCTGAACAAAAGTTTTCATATTATTTGTTTGAATGTGTTAAAGACTTCAAAACTAATTCTACATCCTAATATTTTGGTTCCGCCTCTATAGAATAAAATTTTGATTAGGATCTTTCCCGTGTTTTCATGTGCCATCACGTTTCGCTAAGCTTTGTAAAGATGGCGCGCAACCCAAATCAGTGTTGGGTTCCGCACATGCATTTTCATGTTATCCTTTTATTTCCTTCATACTCCTTAACTGTTGATCTCTATAATGCCAGGTAAGGTTTTTGCAGTTGATTATTCTACTTTCTAGCTGTATACAAATTATTTTTGAGATGATTGGTGCACTTTAAATCATGTTGCATGATGATATTTTTTTTTTTGGGGGGGATTTTCAATGTCTTTAATAGCAAGCCATTTTGGGAGAGATTTGATAGATGGATGGATGGAGGGGAAGGGGACAGGTAAGGGGGAAAAGCTCTTTAGAGTCACCATATAGCCCCATTTACATTGTATATGATGGAAGGTAATGATCTGACATGTGCGCTAACCACATTTGCTTCGATCTTTATTTTGTCAAAAGATAAAGGATTTGGATTGCAATTGGATTTGAGGTTATAGGGTTAGGGTTAGGGTTAGGTACATGTAAGGTATAGTGTTTGGTTCCAGAGTTGAAGTATTATAAAGGAATTCAACCAGTTTGAGAAATTCATTGGGAATCAGTCGTTGCTAGAGCATCTGTCGGACAATCGAGCTAGCTTTATGATAGTATTGTGAAAGGGACATGTACTTGCACAATGAAATAGGGAAAGGAACAGAAAGTGGGAAGATAAACATCTCATATTTTGCTTCTAATTAAGTTCTTAAGGACATTTCGTATCATGTTCAGCACCACTTTAATTGTAGTCCCGCCCATGCAATTCGATATGGAAAGGTTAGGGTTACCTGATTGCTAAGAAAGACATGCGTATGCTTGTAAGTAAAGCAACCAGTATCCACAGGACATGCATATGGTTCCATGTCAACCGAGGTTCTCGTACAAATTGATACCCAAATCTCGGTTTCGGTTCATTATTGCCTTTTATACGACATTGCGTTATAATATAAATATGATGTTCAAACTTAAGCATATGATGACAACTCTTCAGATAGTCTTGGAGTTACTAGCTGTATGTAACATGCATTGTTACTTGTCACAAGGGTGGGTGGGGGGAAGGGAGGGGGTAGTTAGAGGGAGGTCAAATTGAATTAGGTTGACAGGGCTGTGCATGGAATGACTGGGTTTGGCATTATAACCTTCCCCCACCCATCTGTACTGAATAAAATATGATCTTAGGGTCTCTAATTGGTGAAGGATCTGCACAGCCCCTGCATGAATAAAGTGCAAAGAACTGTGCTTGATCATAGGGTAGGGTAGGCTAGGAATGAGCTTAGTTTGGAGGTCTACTTTAACACCAACCTTGAGGTGATGATTGTCCTGTGTTTAGTAATTTTATGCAATTATAGCAACCTTATGACATGCATTGTTTTACAAAGGCCTTTTTTCTTTTTCTTTTCTTTATTTACTTTTTGTTTTGGAGGTAATGTAGTGTAGATATTTAAGGACAAATGGTTTTCCTCCCCTGTATATTTCTCCATACATATATAGATTTTTTTTTAAAATTTAATTTAATTTTTTATATATATTTCTTTCTTTCTTTTTCCTTCCTTTTATTTTTTCTTTTTCTTTATTTATCATTTTTTTTTTGGGGGGGGGGGGGGGAGGGGGGGTTGTTCAGAATATAACATCATGACTCACACAGCATTAAAATTTAAAGCAGCACTCAGCCCCATCACTATGTTCATTATTCATCATTAAAATAATTGTTGCTGAAATAGAGAATGGACCAGAATAGGTATAGTAAGTAGGTATATTCTCACAACATGCAATTTTAAGGATGCATCACAATTTTTACCCGTCTTTGTTTTGACATCCCTTTCTCATGCTTGACTGTAAACACCGGCAATTAAAAACAGGAGGAATAGAAGAGCTAAAAATGACCTAACAAATTAAAATTCTTTTAGCAGTGCAAAAACGAATAATTCTATAAGTGAATATGAATATTTGTGATTCTATTTTCGGTTAGGTTCGTCTTATGCTATAGAGTAATCAAAGGTGTATGGTTGAAGCTTCTTGCTTGTGAGAAAAACAATGAAATATTCTTTAAACCATTTTGTTGAAATACTGGTAGCCTTTTCAAGTAAGTTTATTCTCTATTGCTCCCCTATGAAATATTTTTAACTATTGACTATGTCTTTAAATATTTAATTGCATTTAGCAGTAAATGATTATTAATGAAGTCACGTAGCAGCTCATTTATGAATTTCAGTATAATGAGGTTTTATTATTTTATAGTGTCATTGCAACCACGTCATAGAAACTACTGCATCATATTCATTTATTAAAGTGAGGTGATAAAATATTTTGTTGTTTAAAGTGATATTCCATTTTCATTAATGAAAAGTCTAAAGTAGACTCATAAAAACCTGTGTTATCAGATCCTTAAGATTGTCTTTTTTCTCTTTGAAAAGTTGTGAGACATATATAGCTCTCTATATATAGCCCTATTCATACACAAGAAAATGTAGACCTCAATTGTGCTTCAAATCTCTCTTTTTCTACTTCTGTTCACATGTACAATGAGAATGCTATTTTAACAATATGGAATATTTTGGATACTGAAATAAAAAAATACTGTTACTAGTGCTTACAAAGTGACAGATTTGAAGAAAAACAAAAATAAAGAAATGCTAGTGGAAAATTAGTAGAATACATTTATCGGGGAAGAAATATATGGTATCGGATCTTTTAAATGTGGCGACTGGCAAGACAAGGTCCACATATATGTCTCTGATAACGAGTGGGATGTTGTTCCATGTTTTTGATGCAGCCACTGTAAAACAATTTTTAGTTGATGTGATTCTTAATTTTTGTAGGCTCCCTTTTCATTTTTTTTTTTGTCTGTGTGTGCACAATTCACAGAGCAAAAAACAAACAAAAAAATTAATCACAACAGCAACAAACTGCACTAGAAGTTAGATTTGAATTTCGATCAGTATGTCACTAACTAGAGAGATTTTTGCTCACACAATTAAATAAGTGAGATTCTGATCTTGAATGCAATATTTATTGTAAATTTTACTGTATGGGTGAATGGCCCTTGTGTTTCACTTTCACCCTCATATCTGCTTTGGGCAATTTTGTATTGTGATTTGAGTTTTGGTCATTGATTAATAAATGGAAATTGCGTTTAGAGATTGTAATTAATTTTGACAAGATTTTATAATTGGATTTTGTAGGAAGATGTTTGAAATTGATTATATCTTAATTTGAGCGCAATTATGATTCATGACTTATAAATTGTAGTTATTTCTTACCAGATACTCTTTTCTATACCTAATCAATCTGAATCCTTATAGTTTATTCATGTTTATTTATGCTTATTCATGTTTATTTATGTTTATTCATGTTTATTTTTCTTTATTTTTGTTTATGTTTATTCAGGTTATTCATCATGCAGTGGCATGGCCTACCTTGAGTTTTTGAAGGAAATGAATACTAAAACCACATATGCACATGAGTAGATTCCAATGTGCCTTGAAGTATAGGCTCAGGTTACAATTAAATACTTCCTCAATCAATTAAACTCTCACCTAGCTTGTTACAATCATGACACCCAAGGAAATGAGATTATTTCACCTTGTCCATACTCAGCAGATTTCATTCAATCTTTTTTCTTTTTGCACCTGTTTAAGAAATGATTAAAAAAAAAAGTTATAAATTTTTCAAAGTTGTAATCACTACTTCACTGTAGAACCTTGATATGGTAAATATCATATTTGACTGTGACATATTCGGGGACAACTGTTCCATGTGTTGTGCACGAGAAGTGTAGAATATTAATTTCTGGGTTTTCTAATAAGTGCCCGTTCTCTTTGGGCAGTACTAAATCTATATTACAGATATCATTTTGTTAGATTTATAGGTCCTCTGAATATAACTTTTTTCCGCAAAATAATACATATTTAATGAAAAAAAGGAAGACGTATCGGTCATTTATTATTGGAAAGTTGTCTGCTACTATATGTCACAGTGGCATTACCAGTTCAGTCAATATGGAATCCCTGTATGTATAGTGATGTCCACTTTTAAAATCTAAACTTTCCTGTCCATTTTCTTTCAAACTTTCGGCTTTTCTACTTTTTTCATATTTTGCTTTCCCTTTCCCTTTCAGTCTTAAATCACTGCATAAATCTTCCAGCGCAGCGAGAAATGTACTATAAACTTTGAGAAGGAAGTGTATAATTACCTGCATTTTTTTTTTCCATGAGTTACTTTTGCTTGACCCTGAGCTGTTTAAATGATAAGGAAATGTGTAAACACAACTCATACTGCCTTACATCTTGAAAGCTTTGCATACTAGGAAGTAAAATAATGAATTATTCTTTTTTTTTCAAAGCCACAATAAACCACAATGAGAGTTTCGCAATATACACGCCTCTATATGTCAAATGTTTGATTATGAAAGTACAACCTGAGAAAATGTGGATGACTTCTACTTATCTGTCATATTGAAGGATTATTTTGTTGCTATGGGCAGGTATGCTTACTATGGATGGAAATAAGAAATTCAAGTGGAATTCTTCTATTGCCATGGTGTACATGTACATTTTCATCTTCAGTTTTGAAGGTCTCGAATATGATTTCCATCTTTTGCAGATGATGTAGACATTATTATTGGGAGATTTATTATATTTGAGAAGTATACTATTTATGATATTTTTGGTGAAACAGTTTAAAACAGTTTGTTTTCAAAATATTCACTGTTTATTTTAGAAGATTTGTTTTGCATTGTAAATTTATATAACTGGTTTATATGATCTAACTACAATACTATTTGAATACGTAGCAGACAGGAATAAGATCATTTTAATAAAATCACCGCTCCTTGTGAGAGTGGGAGTCTTCACCATCGTATAGCAACGCTCAACAAAATACACACAAAATGCACACTCATAAAGTAGCATTTGCTATAAATCACACACAAAACATGAGCATATACACATGCAGAGACAACACACTTTCATTATGGGTATTCGTGTGTGTTCTATTTGTGTGCATGAAAAGGTATTGAGTGTGAGCAATGGGCAAGCATTTATTGCACTCCTTTCCTACATGGAATCTCTTCATTGAATCTGCTTATAGCATTCGTTAAATTGATGCTGGGTTTGTAACCGGCTGTAACCGTGACGGCAATCTCCAAGCCACACCAAGAAAGGAGGAGAAGGAGAAAAGAAGAAACACGCCGCTGCCGACATCTCCCCTTTCATTATCACTCGTGCTTGGCGCAGGACATTCGTTTCCTTATCTCCATTTAATAATTCTGCTTGGATTTTCTCCCTCCCTCTCTCTCTCTATCTCTCTGCCTCTCGCATCACTGCAGATCACTCAGCTTTAATGCGTAAAACGAACGCAGCCTTCTGATGTAAGCTCGCCTCTCGTCTCCAAGCCCAACGAGAATTTAACGACTGCTGGCAAAAGGATTGCTCCACCGTGCGAGAGAAGGAGAAAGAAAGCATCCTTTCGGAACGTTCCTCACGCCACCCACTCTGGTTTGGATGTTACAGCCGTGGCTGTGGTTGCTATGCGTTCTAAATGCTGATGAATCGTCGTTGCTCTTGCCAAGCGAGGAAAGCGGCCACCATTTTGGAATACGGGATTTTACTAAGTGCTGCACCTCTGCCCGTCTGCCTGCCTGCCTGGACGGAGTAGAGTCTGGAGGTCCTTTTCCTTAGAGCAGGTGAGACAAATGATTTATGAGCCATTATTTTGGGCAGCCTCTTTTTTTTTTTTTAGTGGTTGGACTTTGTTAGATGCTGATGGGATTACACGCTTGGTTATGGGGCTTAGGGAATATGCTACTACAAGTTGACTTTCATCCTTCTCTCTCGCTCTCTCTCTCGCTCTCTCTCTCGCTCTCCTTTCTCTCTCTCTCTCTTTCTCTCTCCCTCCCTCTCTCTCTCTCCCTCTCTCTCTCTCTCTCTCTCTCTCTCCCTCTCTCTCTCTCTCTCTCTCTCTGTACTTTCTGTTTCACTTTCTCCCTCTTTCCATTCTTGCCAAATTGAAAATCAAAACAAAACACAATGTAAATATTTGTAAACAAATTTTTAGGCATTTTACTCCCAGTGTTAAAGATCGTATGCTCGATCTGTAATGAAAAACACAAGTAAAAAAAAATTGGAACCAGCGGGATTCGAACCTGTCATCTACTGCTTGCCGGGCAGCGACTTAACCACCAGGCTATTCTGGTTCACGGCCAAGTCACGATGAACTGGAATCAAATACCCAAGATCCTCTTCTTTCTGACTCATTAATATTCAAACGGTCCGCCGTAGACAATGGTTAGTAAACGAAGAAGCTTGATGGGAGGAATTTTAATTTGTAAACAAATTTTTAGGCATTTTACTCCCAGTGTTAAAGATCGTATGCTCGATCTGTAATGAAAAACACAAGTCAGAAAAAATTGGAACCAGCGGGATTCGAACCTGTCATCTACTGCTTGCCGGGCAGCAGCGACTTAACCACCAGGCTATTCTGGTTCACGGCCAAGTCACGATGAACTGGAATCAAATACCCAAGATCCTCTTCTTTCTGACTCATTAATATTCAAACGGTCCGCCGTAGACAATGGTTAGTAAACGAAGAAGCTTGATGGGAGGAATTTAATTTGTAAACAAATTTTTTTTTTTTTTTGAGTAAAATGCCTAAAAATTAAATTCCTCCCATCAAGCTTCTTTGTTTACTAATGTAAATATTGTTTGTATTTCCTAAAATATGCTTGTGGTACCAATGAAATAGATAATTAAGTAAATAACTACATGTATGTAATATGAATAATAATGTTAACATTGATTAATGATATCAGAATAGATGCTTTGAGATGCTGTACCTTGTCCACGAGTCCACAAATACTAACCTGTGTGAGCAAAAAAAATTCTGCAGTTGTACCATATTGGTTTTGTTTTCCAATTTAAAACTGTAGGAAAAGAATATCAATTGCTTCATTAAGTATTTGATTTTTATTTTTTCATACTGAGGGAATCCTGTGCTAGAACTTTAACAGTTCATATATTTCTATGTTTTTTTCTGTAAAGAAAACATAATATAAACCATTTTTTTTTTCATTTTCCATTTTTGTTTAATTGCACCTCATATTATAATTATGCAAGTCACATTCCAGCATCAGTTGCCCAGCAGTCCAATTTTAATACTAGACAAATTCTAACCTAATGTAAATATTGTTTGTATTTCCTAAAATATGCTTGTGGTACCAATGAAATAGATAATTAAGTGAATAACTACATGTATGTAATATGAATAATAATGTTAACATTGATTAATGATATCAGAATAGATGCTTTGAGATGCTGTACCTTGTCCACGAGTCCACAAATACTAACCTGTGTGAGCAAAAAAAATTCTGCAGTTGTACCATATTGGTTTTGTTTTCCAATTTAAAACTGTAGGAAAAGAATATCAATTGCTTCATTAAGTATTTGATTTTTATTTTTTCATACTGAGGGAATCCTGTGCTAGAACTTTAACAGTTCATATATTTCTATGTTTTTTCTGTAAAGAAAACATAATATAAACCATTTTTTTTTTCATATTCCATTTTTGTTTAATTGCACCTCATATTATAATTATGCAAGTCACGTTCCAGCATCAGTTGCCAAGCAGTCCAATTTTAATACTAGACAAATTCTAACCTTTAACTCTTAAACAAAACTACCTAACCCAAACCCTAACCCTAAACCTAGCTAAAAGCTAAAACCCAGTCTCAACCAACTAAAGCCTAACCCTACTGTATAAGCTGATATTTTCTTGAGGGTTTTATATTTGTGAATGCCGAAAATTTAGCAACACATGAAAATGAGCTGGCAGTGTATATGAGCGAACGTATGTGTTGCGAGTAGCATGTTTAGATCATTGCGAAAACTACAACTCGCAAAAATATCCCTCTCATCTGCAAAATATTGGGTTTAAATTGAATCTCTTTCATGAAACAATGCCTGGACCAAATGTCACAAGGCTAATATCAGGGCACCCTTATTGCACATGTAGTAACACGATTGGGGGCGGTAAATTTCATTCACTTCTTTGAATATTAGGTGCATCTCTTTATCTTTCTAAAACAAAGCCTGGAGCAAATATGACATGTGACATGACCAGGCACCACAAAACAAAAAAAAGTCTCACTGTGTGATTTTCATTAATAGAGCTTTGGTGTTTTTGCTTGGCTTGGTCATAATTCATTTTTTTTGTATTTCCTGAAAGAGTATCCTTTTTGCTAAGTAATTTAAAAACTTGGAGGCACTAAACAATCTAAAAGGGGTATCTTAACAGTTTTAATAGACCTTTTGTTGTATTAGTTTTCTTTTTTACGACCCTGAATGCTTTGGACTGGGCATTCTACTGTAAGTTTCTTCAGTTCGTTAGGAACATCCATTGCTAATGAGTTAATCATATTCAATCTGAGAATCTCCTCTTTCAGTTTCAGAGTCAGACCTTTAACTAAAACTTTATGGTGGTTATGTGGTGCCTGGTCACAAATATCTTAGCACTGATATTTTTGTAACGCAAAGAAGGGATTCCGAAGTAAATTTCATTCACTTCTGTAAATGGACTTGTTTGAATATTTGGTGCATCCCTTTACCTTTGCTGAAACAAAGCCCGGAGCATATATCATGAAATAAATGTCTTATTGCCATTATTTTAGTAGCACAATGGGGGAATTAAGTAAATGTAATTCATCTTAAGTTTGTAAATGGACCTTTATGAATATTAAGTGCATCTTCTGAATGCCTTCAATTTTGATGGCATAGTCCCTCAGGATGCTGATGTCCCATCTTCATTACCGTGATTTGAGGGAATGAGCAAGTCGATGGGTGAGTCATATGAACGAGATGATTGGAGATGAATAGAAGTACAAATAAATGAATGAATGAATGAATGAATGGCTGTATGGCTAGGAGTTTGAGAGAGTTTAGCTGATTTGTGATTCCCATTGTGTGTTAATGAATACCGGCCAGCACAAAGGATACGAAGGAGCACATGTTTTATGGCGTGTTTATTCAATTAACCCCTTCCATGCCACCAGATTTTTGAGTTATTGTCAAAAATGAACTTTCAGTATTTAAATATTAGCTTTTAATGATATTTTTTCTTGAGCAAACTGGGCAAAGATATATTGCATAGGAATAAACATTATATTGAAGGCACGAGTTACTGTATGAGGAAGAATTTTCAAGCCATTCTGAGCCTAAACGAAATGTTCAACACTCCAAAATTTGGGCGGGATTTGCCGCCCATGGCATGGTAGGGGTTAAGGATGATTTCATATCAAATTTTGCTTAAGGTAGCTTAATGAATTGCAGTGGAATGAAAAGACTCATCTGGAACGCAAACAGGGAAATTGTTGGTGAATTAAAATTGCTATTTGACATATGCAGTGACAATTTTGATGGTTTATTTTACCTGACCGCTAAAGAAAGCATGTGTATGCTTGTAAGTAAGCAACCAGGGCACCGACAGCTTTAAGTCCTCTCCGAGGGACTTGGTAATGAGGATTCATGCCTTACCAATGGGCACAAGCACATCCACTTGGTTTCAAACCCGGGTCCTCTAGTACTAATATTAAGCCTATGTATGGTAGTAAGAGTTTTTTGTTTTTCTTTTGTATGTCCTCCCACCTGATGAAGATTTTAAACATCAAGTTCCTTTCATAAATTTTAGAATCAGACATGCAGGAAATTCAACTCATGTCAGTCAGGAAACTGGTCTGTTTGTCTACAAAACTGTAGCGGACATATATCTACACTATTGCAAAGGAAGTGCCTGCCTTTACAAGTTCCTCCACCAGACCAAAAGTCAGGATTTTAAAGGAGTTGATATCCTTCCCATACTACATGTATATAAATATCAGATTAAAGGGGTCCATTTACCCCAAAATACATAGCTTTGAACGTTTTGGGTTATTCGATATAAGCTTTAAACTGGACTGTTGTCTCCAAAGCCAAAACACATGTGCATAATAATCAAATATCTCTTGTACTGAGAGGCTCCAGTTGAAATCATGGATTCTCTGAGGCAACTGGCAGAGTACTATTTTGTGAGGGGTGCAGCCCCCCCCCCCCCCACACCCCCAATTGGTAACTACACATGTATGCCAGACACTGGTGCCTGCAAAAGAGTGTAAGGTATATTTGATTTATATCCTACAAGAGTAAGCCTAGATAGATACAAAATAAAAATCAAATGTAGAATCAGAGTAGACCTACATACGCTGAGAGGCTCCTCCGCACAATTATCGCGATACATTGTCACGATATCAATAGCTTTGAAATATCCAGAATGACAAAAAAGTGTCGTCAAAATATTGGTATAGCGAAAAATATACGGAGGTTTGACATCAGGCAATATCCATGTTTTCTTCATATAGTAAAATTATTTTATGTCACATGAGACATTCCTGGCCAAATATCCTTGCACAAGAATTTTATTATGTAGGATGTAATGTACAATTTTGTGATGGGAGTGCCTGCCCTTCTAATTTCCTCTATCAGACCGAAAGTCAGGATTTTAGGAGTTCAGGCTATCTTTATATCCATACTGTGTGAACTTAAAGGGACAAATAACCCCCAAAATAGTTTGCTCTGAATGTTTTTTGGTTATTAGATATACCAGCTTTAAACTGATATGTCTGTTGCAAAGCTGAAGCAGACATGTATATACACTATGTGAAGGAAGTCCCTGAATTTCCAATTTCCTCTGCCAGACCCGAAAGTCGGGATTTTAGGAGCTCATACTACATGTATGTGAGTTTAAATGTTAAAAGGCCATCATGATGAAATATTCTACCAACACTGATTACCCAAGAATTAGATGCAGTGTGTGCACTAAAGGAAAAACTACCGGTATCATAAGATTATGGATACAATACATAGTATATTGTGATTTCAGGAGGGAGTATGAACATATATACAGAAAAAAAAAGAAAGGATGGGGGGAGGAAGAAATGTCACAGGTGCAGTACAGGTGTATACTGATTGCAATCTACAGCATGAAGATGCATTGAAAAGGAAAAAAAAGGGAAATAAACAGAAATAAAATGAAAGGAGAGCAAGAGAGGGGAAGAGATGAATAGAAAAAATAGAGCTAAATAACTGGAAAAATAAACAGAGATACGGTGAAAGAGATTGAAAGAATGAGAGAAATGGTGAGAGAGACAGAGAGACAGAGAGAGAGAGAAGAGAATGAGAGCGGAGAGATAGGGAGAGAAAGAAAAGTGAGAGCAAGAATATTAAAGTATATAATAATACCTGGCATTTATAATGCGCTTTTTCCATAGTGGCCCAAAGCACTCACAATTACAGATATACATGTATATTATTACCCCGGTCATTGGATTCTGGCATGCCTGCACACAATGTATGCACATTCTCCACTCCCTGGAGAGTATTCCAGCAATGGGCAGTACAGTGACGCTCACGTTGCTAAGCAAACGACATTAACTTTCGCATCCTACCGGGTACCCATTTAACACCTGGGTGGAGAGTGGCAAATGTAGATTAATGTCTTGCCAAAGGACGCTAGTGCTGCGGTGGGATTCGAACCCCGGACCTTGTGGTTCACAGTCCGGGGACTTATCCACTGATCCACAACACCTTTGCAACAGACAAATTTCCAGTTTAAAGCCGATATCTAATAACCAAAAACATTCAGACCAAACTATTTTGGGGGTTATTTGTCTCCTTTAAGTTCACATAGTATGGATATAAAGATAGCCTGAACTCCTAAAATCCTGACTTTCGGTCTGGTAAAGGAAATTAGAAGGGCAGGCACTCCCATCACAAAATTGTACATTACATCCTACATAACAAATTCTCTTGTAAGGATATTTGGCCAGGAATGTCTCACGTGACATAAAATACTTTTACTATATGAAGAAAACATGGATATTGCCTGACGTCAAACCTCCGTATATTTTTCGCTATACCAATATTTTGACGACTCTTTTTTGTTATTCTGGATATTTCTAAGGGTATTTTGCAATAAAAATTAAATTTCTTGCCATATGTAATGTATTTTAGATAGGGAAATATTAGGAGGAAGGGAGAAAAAAAGAGGTTAGAGCAAGAATATTCAAATATATAAGGGTAGATGAGGAATGGGAGAGAGCATATAGTTTGGGGCACAGATACTATTAGTTACCCCCTACTTGTTCACAAATACCAAATACCAGCAAATATCTGCGGTCTGGTGCATAATTTATCTTTTAGTGATCATGAATTCTGTAATTTCATTGGTCAATCATGTCTTTGATAAAATCCTGTATTACCTGTGTGCTGTTTTAAAAAAAAATGTTTTGCACTGTTGTTGATATTTGTGCGCATGCGCTAAATCCATCCCTGAATATTTCCTGTATTCCGTGATGACGTTATCATCACAGCTGCGCGCGCATGCATGCGCTTCATCTTGTGGCATGCAGACAACAAACATGGCTGATTTCTACATCACTCGCAGGAAGAAATCAAATATGAATTATGTCTTCATCGTAACTTTACCAATGAGATTACACCACAGAAATCATGCAGATCTACACTTAAAAAGCTGAAATCGTTACCCCCTGCTTGTTCTCATGAAATACGGAAATATCTCCAGCCTCATGGAACATGGTTACCGTACCAGACCGCGGATATTTGCCGGTATTCGTGAACAAGCAGGGGGTAACTAATATTATCAAAGACATGATTGACCAATGAAATTACAGAATTCATGATCACTAAAAGATTAAGAGAGATATACATGTACTGTAGTTGAAAAATAGACATGAAAAAGAGAGAGAGAGAGGTGATTAAAATATATAAGGGTAGATGAGGAATGAGAGGGAGCATTATATTTTGGGGCACAGAGAAAGAGAGACAGAGAGACAGAGAGATATAGTTGAAAAATAGACAGATGAGAAAGAAAAGAGAGAGAGGGGGGATTAAAATATATAAGGGTAGATGAGGAATGAGAGAGCATTATATTTTGGGGCACAGAGAAAGAGAGACAGAGAGATATAGTTGAAAAATAGACAGAGGAGAAAGAAAAGAGAGAGAGAGAGGGGGGATTAAAATATATAAGAGTAGATGAGGAATGAGAGAGAGCATTATATTTTGGGGCACAGAAAAAGAGAGACAGAGAGATATAGTTGAAAAATAGACAGATGAGAAAGAGAGAGAGAGAAGATATGATGGAGATGTCATTCCATATTGGAGGGATTTTAAGACAGGAAGGAGATGTCAGATTAAAGTATCAAAGCGGCTGAACTGAAATTGATCGTGTATCAGATGTATTTATTCATTTTTTATATGAAGTTTACAACCGTCAGAGAGCCAGGGAAGCATATTCCCTCCCAGGTTAGTGGTTTTATCCTCCAGTATGGCAATACATGTACAACCAAATTTAAATACATATACAATACATAATTGCTAGGAATTGAAAATACCCATAGTACTTGCCGGAAATTCTAACTTCAAACTGGATCTAACTGCATCTTTTTTGGGGCTTCCAAATTTGTTGATATATATATATATAAAATAAAGTAATCAAACTTATATTCTAGTTTTAGACAGTGTTAAATATTTAAGGTAGAAAAATACAATTATTGCTCTCATATTGGACAAACTTTTAAATGTGTTTAATATTGCCAGTAAGCATGTTTGGTGATAATGATAAATATTTATTTCTGGGTTTATCATAACAGCTTGCAATATGACAATCGCCATATTTCATATTTTAATGTGTTTAATATTACTGGTAAGCTTGTTTGGTGAAAATGATCAATATATTTTCTGGGTTAACCATAACAGCTTGAAATATGACAATTGCCATATTTCAAATGTTTCATATTTTTCATATTTCATACTTTCATAAATGCCGTATTTCAAATATTTCATAGTTTAATGTGATTAAAAATACTGGTAGCTAGTTTGGTGATAATAAAGATATTTTTTTGGAGGGGGGAGGGGGTACCATAACAGCTTGTAATATGACAATTGCCATATTACCAAGTGGATAAGTTTTCTTAATTTAAGCAATGTAAAAAAAAACTTCAATGATGTAGCTATTTTCAGGCAAAATATTTTCACCATAAAAGAGGCTTTTCACTAAACCATCCCCTGCTGTTATGTGACCTCTAGCATACCACAGGGGTTATATACAGAGGGACCTATAAGTGAGTTTATCAATTAATATTCCACATTTTGCAGTATTCAAGGGAACATATACTGTACCTGTGGTAGTACTGTGATCAAATGAATGATATTATACATCAGAGTACTAAAGCACTCCTTTCAAAATTGTATAAAATGATTGAATCTGTACAAGCTGAATAGATGATAGAAAGTATAATGAACTCCTACAAAAGGCACATTGTCTTTTTATTGTATCAAAACTAATTACAAAATGGTTGTGATTATGATGAGGTTTGGATGCACAGAGAGAGAGAGGGGGTGGGAAGAAGGGGAGAGAAAGAGAGAGAGAGAGAGGGGGGTGGGAGGAAGAAAGAGAGAGAGAGAGATAAAAGAGCAAGGGAGACATTTAGAGGGAAAGTGAGTGAAACAGAAATAGAAATTGATATACATTGTAAAGAGGGAAGTGAAACTTGATCTAATTATGTCAATTATTATCAGCCTCTCCCATATCAACAGACCTAGTGTGTATGGCAACACATCCATTAGATATCCAAGTAGGTTGCTCACATATATCATAGTTGAAGGAAGCATTTATTTCTACATGTTATGGACAGATAGAAAAGATCTAATTTTAGTACATTATTCTCCAGGTTATTATTAAAAGATGTTTCTTTTTTTTAATCAAAATTAAATTTAGTGTCTATAACTACATGTAGTCAGAGTTTTTGAATTAGTTCAAAAAATGATTCATGTCTTGATGAAGATGTGTGTGGAGTTACAATTTTTTATTGGCATTTTTGCTACACAAGCCTAAAAATTACTAGTTGTTGATATCATTTCTTTATTTCAAGAACAGTAGAATACAATACACAAGGTAAACATAACATTTATCAGTCCAACATGGTTTGACAAAGAAAAAGAAATCATTTGACAAGAGTATTAACACAAACATAATACCGGTAGTGAGAAAGTTGCAGTTGTACCAGGTGGGTGGCAGGTTTGCAGGTTCGCATGATTTGTACCACATAAATTCTATTTTATTTGACTAAATGAACAATAAAAAATCATGTCAGTATAACATCAGTTTTCATTTGAATTTCATGACTGAATTCATTTATACCTGGGGCAAGAGGGACAAATGTAGGTGGAACATATCTTGTCCAGTAAGAACCCAGTGAGGATTGAACCCAGAACCTCTCATATGAAACACAAGAGCCTCCACCAATATATCACTTGGTCTGCCTTCAAGAATACAAGCCAATATGCTCACCATTACTACATTTAAAGATAACGTTGAGTTCTGGTCATGGGATTACATTGTAAAAGAAACTGTCTCAAAGCAATTTGGAAATTTTGATTATATATTACATAAGAATATGCTGTAAGGTTTTGTAATCACCGAAATGAGAAGAAATTGATTCAATCCTGCTGAGAGTGACAAGCACTGCACACAGAAATGTGTATATGGGACTGCACACACATGTTCGGGCCGGACATTTGAGCCGTTTCTTCTAATATTTTGAATGTGAGGGTATTTGAAGAGCAATCCTTTTCAGAGGACATTTCTACTATGATAATCTTCCAAATTGTAATGAAGAGAATGAGAAAGCTCACAAATTATTTTTTACCTTTCCCAGAGCTTAACCTTCCCTTTAAAGAAGCTTATACCCTTGGCCACATCTATATGTGTACATATCATTAGTTTGTTATTTCATTGATATCATAAAAAGCAAACCAATAACAGTATAGTCCAATCCTAGTTGTAACAGCTGTTGATATTTGGCTGCTTATGGTATTATAGCCAGCATGACGTTGATTAGTAGACATGATGAAGATCGATTGCATCTAACCTTGGACTAAAGTTTAAGGCCTACCTGTTTGTACAAGCAGTAGCCAGTGTGACCAAGGAGTTGGTGTGACTGAACTCCGACATGGTATGTTGCCAAAAAAAGGGAAAGCCCGAGTTGAAAATAGCTCGAGTCCTTTCCAATACAAGTTCTGATGATTTAGAAGTATCCAGGCACCCGAAGGGAATTGAGGCTCAATTCAGGCGGAGTTTTTTTTTTAAATTGGGGGGAGGGCGCCAACTGGCCCATACCCCCCCCCCCTCTTCTAAAACCAATGTGGCATACGTCAAGTACACCCCAACCCCAAAAATCCCCCCCCCCCCCCCACCATTGCAAATATTTGACCAAAAAAATTCAACTCAAAAATCTGATAACCAGATGTGTATTAAAGCTGCTCAGTCTTTCTTTTCTTTTTGGATCATTTTTGCCAGAAAGTTTGTTTTTTTAAGAATTCATGCCCTACCCCGCCCCCCCCCCCCCCTTTCCAAAAACCTGGATCTGCCCCTGGCTCAATTAGCAACTCCCTTGGTTTAATCAAGACTGAGAGAGATATATTAAGACATATACTGCTGGTGGAATATTCTGGGACTACAGGCTGACCTATTTTAATAAATAATTGTAAAATCAATAAGGACTGTCGCAAGTGATATCGATATTCAATTAACGTTACAACCAGAGACCTTTAGGACAATGTTACAGGTCTGCCTCAAGCAGGCAGAATAGAGCGTGTGCATGAGCAAGTTTTATTTTTGACTGGTTGTGGTCGGACAAAAACAGATCTGTTTTTGAAAGTGTTGATCATGTTTTGTTGTTCCAGATATACCGTAGGTTATACTGACTGGGGAATTCATGTCCCTGCTCAATTGTGTCAATCAATAATTGTGACATTACAAAACTATTCCTGGTTGAACTTTTAATTTAGATGTCAATATCATGAGTTGTTTATTATCTGCTGAAAGCCAGAAGGTCATTAACTATTGTTCTTAACCCCTTATCTGCCTGAAGTGGATGGCCCTTGTATTAAGCCTATGGTGATAAGAAATTCAGCTGTCAACAGGTTATCCTTCTGGCTGTTAGCAGACAGTCTGTAGGATTCAGAACATTAAGTTTTGATACAAGTAATGTAGTGGGCTTACAGATAGTAATGCATTTTATGCATATATACTTAACAAATATTTGAGATGAAAAGTTGCATGACATTGTGCAAACGTACCTTCTCTGGTTTATAGGTAACAGGTTCATGTATAGCAGAGATCTCAATTTGTATCATGTGAGATTTGACAATTATTTCTGTGTCCTAGGCCCTCTTGCATAAAAAGTTGTGATTAAATGCAACTCAAAAAATTAAAGTCCCAAATACGCGATCCTGGTTGGTTGAAAATGAAGTTGCTTTTAATTTTTTGAGTTGCGATTAAACACAACTTCTTATGCAAGAGCTAGGCCCAGGATGCTGATTTTTAAAGCCTGCATAAGAAATATACAGAAGTATCTATTACAGAGTATGTATTTTGCAAGGGATTTTTTCTTTCTTTCTTGCAGTTGCTGACAGTATGTACTAGCCTTCAGCTGAGGTTCAAACAAAAGAATTTTGGCAGCTCTGTGTTGTTGACTTTCCAATATTTGTGTCATACTTTACAGAAGGAGTGATTTAAGTAAAGGGTGACAGTCAAGTGACCAGTGGTGCTGAGACGAATTAAAAAGTATGCATACTTTGTGGAGAAATGTGCACAGGACTCTTGTATGCTATACATGTACATGTGCGTGAAGTGGAGATGAATTAATTCAGTAGCATTTGTATTGTGAAGTACTTTTGGTACCTCTCATTCTCTCTCTCTCTCTTTCTTTTTCTCTTTCTCTTTCTCTCCCACTCGATCCATTTCTCCAGATAATCTGTAGCACATTCCATCTAATTCAGTAGCACATGGTTCCCCCATCTACCTTGTCGTCTTCGCCCCCATTCATCCTGAGGCATGCGTGAACACGACACGGGTCTTTGTCAAATCATATGCCTGATTGCCACATTGCAAGCAGGGATGACGTCAATCCTGCAAATCACAGGAATAGTCCCAGATTCAGGGCTCATTTCTTCTGCTCAAAGATTTCTTTTCCGGCAAATTGATTGCAAATTAAAGCTGGAAAAGTCTTTAAAGCACAGTGTCTTTCCGGAGTTTGATTACGAACATGTCGTTCTCGTTCCGTTTTCGGATGAAATTCTGCTTATGACTATGAGTTTGGAATGAGCGCAATTCATCTTGGCTAATCTGTTGGCATGTGTTCTTATTACGCAGAAATAAAATTAAAGAGAATGTTGAGTTCTGGGAAAGGTAAAAAATAATTTGTGAGCTTCCTCATTCTCTTTATGTTAGTTTGGAAGATTATCATAGTAGAAATGTCCCCTAAAAAGGATTGCTGTTCAAATGCCCTCACATTCAAAATATGACAAACAGCTGAAATGTTCAGGCCAAATTTTTGTGTGTAGTCCCATAAACACATTTCTGTGTGTAGTGCATGTGACTCTCGGCAGGACTGAGTCAATTTCTTGTAATTTTCATGCTTCCAAAACTTTACAGCATACACCAATTCTTAATTGCTATATAATCAACCTTTGCCAATAGACCGCTTCGGTAATGTATGCAAATTTTATGCATACCTTTCAAACATAGGTTGTTCTTGACAACCTGAAGGCTTGCTAGGCATGGCAACAAATAATGCATGCAAACTGGATTCCAAGCATTGAGGCTCATTTATAAAAAGCATGTTCATGGAATAGCTCATCACTAGGTGCTCAGAGAATATATGTGCATAAATTTGTATACATTACAGAAGCGGTCTATTGCTTTGATACAGTTTCTTTCACATATCTTTGGTATGTACATGTGTAGTTTGTTACTGAAATCCTTTAAACATGAGTGAGATTTCTTTCTGTGGATTTAGAAGGGGATTTCTTTTCTAGCAATATGATTGCACATTGAAGCTGGAAAAGTCTTCAGGGCACAGTCTCTTTCCGGAGTTTGATTACGAACATGTTCTTCTCGTTCCGTTTTCGGATGAAATTCTGCAAGTGTACTTGGATTGAGCGCCATTCATCGTGGGTAATTTGTTGGCACTTGTTCTTATTACGCAGAAATAAACTTAAAGTACTTGGAGAACTTTTCTTTGTTACTGAAATCCTGTAAACATGAGAGGTGTCGTGGTCTAGTGGATACGTCACAGGACTGTGGATCACATGGTTCACGGTTCAAGTCCCACCGTGGCACTAATGTCCTTTGGCAAGATATTAATCTACATTTGCCACTCTCCACCCAGGTGTAGTAAATGGGTACTGGTGGCAATTTATTCCTTGAATGCTTTTAGCACCTTAGGGCAGCTAGGCTAAAGCCAGGGTAATAGTAGTATTTCGTAGGCACCTTGAGCCTGATGTGTGCAGTATAAATGTAGCTATATTATTATTACTATGATTATTTCATGCTGTGGATCTGGCATGGTATTTGGCGTGCTATACACTCGTTGAGGAAAGTCTGTGTTTGATCGTGGACCTGTGCAGCATATTGTCTTCAGGTTGGCTTTAATGAAAGCAGCAAATGAGAGAAACAGATTAGTGTACATGTAAGTGTGGGGAAAATCTGATGAAGGAAACAGGAAAGTTAGAAAGTTTCTTAGTTGTGATCAATCAAACACAAATTGGCAACTCTTCATCACTTTTTACAAAGAGATATTTTGGATAATTCATAGTACATGGAAAATCATGTATCTTTGATGCAACTCGAGATAAATTAGTGTCATAAGGTAGCTGAGCAAAATGTGGTTGCTGTGGGAGAACAATTAAATCCGGAAGGCAGAAAGCATAATCGATGGTGATGGCGATGAGTTAATAGTGATATTTTGACATATGTTATGACAGATTTTGTAATATGATTCTTTATCAAGGTTATGGAGGTGTTTACCAGCTCTATTTCCAAACAATAAACGCTATGATTTTTATAAATATGCATTTTGCAATCCAGGAGTACTTTTTCTCTAAGCTACATTTGTACTTGGTGTTGTGGTCTAGTGGATAAGTCCACGGACTATGAACCACGAGGTACGGGGTTCAAATCCCTGGCCCAGCACTAGTGTCAAATGGGTACCTGGCAGGGATTAATTTGTGTAATGCTAGAGCGCTGTCGTAAGTGCACCCATGCTAAAGCCAGGGTAATAATTGTGGAGTTTCAGGAGTGTCAAGTCTGACAGACATGTGCGCTATACAAGAACCCACTATTATTATTATTATTATTACTACTTGAGCTGCTCAATTTACAAGTGCATGTACGCCATTTTTTTATTACCCTCAAGGTTTAGATAAAAATTATAAAACATGCAGGTCTTTGTATGACTATAAAACCCAATATACAGCCCTGGAAAATATTATTGGACCAAGCTTCTGTAATAAAGGTACTATAATATGCATTCAAACTCATGGAAATGATTTGTATTTGTATTTCATTGAATGAATAACAAATTCCAGCAATTGTACCATGCTTTTAGGATATTTTATTTCCTTCTTACCAAGTATTTCTCAGAAAACAAAAATATTGATCGCTGCACCGCTTAATGGCAAGCAAGAATTGAGATTAACAATTGTCTTTTGAATGTGAAGATTTGGGACAATTTGATAGATTTCATTATATGACAGAGAAACTAAAGGGCATTTTAACTTGTTGACTACTGAATTATCTTATTCTCATAAGATTAACACAGGAGCCACCCAGTTCCCCTAGGATAAGGGTTAATAAGAGGACAAATTCAGCCACCTCCTGCCCGTACAATTTACATTGAAATATATATAAAATATATTACATGTGATTGGTGTATGTACCCCATCTGTTTTTCATACCCTTTCTAAATTAAAATCTTTCCTGCAATTCTACATGTGCAAAACTAATTTCTTTCCAGATTGAATGATATTCCATATTTTGACCACTGGCTTATATTTATTTTCTTCCTGTGGAAAATCCTTTTAGCAGGCACCAGGTTGCAAGAGCACATTGAACTCACTGAAGGTCCTTCATATTCTAAAAGTAATTTTAAATGTACTTTTTTGAATTAGGTACTATGCTTATTGGATGTAATGGTCTTACTTCATGCAGCCATAATTAGTGTTCATCAGCTGTTCAGTACTGATTTTGAATAGCAAACTTAATTGCTTTGGTTCGGAATGGTCCCTATCGAATAGATGTAACTTAGGATTTTCCTGCAGATTGGAAAGGTAATGATTTGAAGCTTTTATTGAATATGCTTAAGAACTTTTCCCTCAGCTCTGATTGATGTTTTGTTTATGTTTCAATTTAGTTTCTAATTACTTTGTTTGTGCACTGTTCATTATCATGCGTCTTCACCTCACAAAGTTATTTTTTTCCATTTCCAATCTTTTCTCGCTCTCGTTCTCTCTTACGAGCTCACTTAATCTCACTTTCTCTGTATACATGTATGTCTAATTTCCTTATTTCCTTTCTCTTTTCTCTGTAATTCTCCCCTTGTCTGTCTCTCTCTCTCCCTCTCTCTCGCTCCCTCTCTCTCTCCCTCTCTCTCTCCCTCTCTCCCTCTCTCTCTCCCTCTCTCCCTCCCTCTCTCCCTCTCTCTCTATTTCTCTCTCCCTCCCTCTCCCTCTCCCTCCCTTGCTAATACCTGTGTCTTTTCCTTTTGTTTCCTTTTTTTCTCTCCTGCTTTCCTTCTTCATCTCCCGCCTTCCTTTTTTCTTCCGTCTTTTCCACCCCTCTCTTTCTACTATCTCTTTCTCTCTGCCTGTCTCTCCCCATTTTTCCTCTCTCAAACCTCTCCTCTCCCCTTCTCTTTCTGTTTCTCTTTTACTCTCTCTCTCACACACTCTCTCTTCCTCACTCTCTCTCTCTCTTCCTCTTCCTCTATCTCTCAATGTTGGACTGAGTGGGTTAGAAGCCAGTTCAATGGTAGTGTTAAGTGTCCAGTTTCGCCAACAGTCAATGCTAACCTAATTTTCCTGGAGAACCCCTCCATCTCCCTTTCATTAAATGTGATCGATGAGACCGTCGAATGTGCACCTACCTCCCGTGGACAGGTAGCCGGAAGTTTACGATAAAGGGGAAAGCGGTAATTATTTGGTGGGTATAAAGCCATAGATCACCGCATAGATCTTCAGAGGCGACATCAGATTGCCATCTGCCATGAGAAGATTACAACCTGTTTTTATAATTTATTAGAAGCAATCCTGTGGTACACATCTATGTCTGGGAGGGGCTGCGAAGGAGAACAGATACATTTTAGAGGGAGGGGAGGTGTGTCCCCTTGCTACCCCCAGGTGTCCTCACCAACTTGAAGAATTTGACGGTATTATTGCTTTGGGGAGATGGGTATGGGAAAGCCGTGGAAGTAGAGCAAGGGGGAAATTAGGAGATTGAATGTGAACTAAAAGAGAAATAAGGAAAGGAGGGAAAGAGAGAAATATCTATATATATAGGAAGAGCTAGATTAATGTTAGATATGTGCAAGATTATTATATATAGTTTTTTTTTTTTTTTTTTTTTTTTGTGTGTGTGTGTGTGTGCGTGTTAGAGAGAGAAAGAGAGAGAAAGAGGGAAGAGGGAGGGATGGAGAGAGAGTGAGATGTGAAGAGAGAGAGAGAGATGAAGGGAAAGGGAGATAAAAAGAAAAGAGAGAATAACAATAACAGGAGCTGCTGGAGTATTAAGATTGCTTAGCCTGTTATCTGCTTTTGATACATGTACATGTACTACACTATCTTCACATCTACTATAGATTAACTAAGAACCAGCCATTCAGTATGATTACTCCTTTTACTCTTCAAAGTAGCTTTTGTAGAGAATCTCAAGAAGATGGTCTTGAAGCCTTTAAGAAAACTATTTCTGTAGAAATAATTATGTGGCAGTATGATCTTATACTTTATAGAATGGCCACATACAGAGTTAATCTTAATAATGATCATAATGATGATAAACTGCTCTACTTCCTGTTATGGTTTGGATATTATTACCCCAGCCTGCATGGACGTACTTGTTGCCATGCAATTATCTCCATCTGAAACTTCATTTAAATGTTTTTGTGCAAAATGTCCAACTGTGGTCATGGAAGAGCATTGCCATTGGCTGTTGATAGCCTGAAGGGTGTTATTTTGTGGAGGTGTTCGTAGTCGAGTGGTTTAAACACTTGACTGGAGATGTGAAGGTCGTGGGTTCGATCCCGGCAAGGCACTTATGTCCTTGAGCAAGGTATTTTATCTACATTGCTCCTCTCCACCCAGGTGTTAAATGGGTCACCTGTAGGATGCGAAAGTCATTGTGGTTTGATCAACATTGTGAGCGTCTGTAAAACGGCGCCTGGCTTGAATGCTCCCCAGAGAATGGAGAAGGTGCATACATTGTGTGCAGGCAAGCCATGAATCCGATGACCAGGGTAATAATTATATCTCTAAAGTGCTTCTAAATCCACAATATTGTATTTTTATTATTCTGTGTAAAAAGTAAATGAATCAAAAATAATGTTGAGTTTTGGTCAAGCGATTACATTTTGAAAGAAACTGTCACAAAGCATTTGGGAAAGGTTGATCATGTCTACATAAGAATTGGTGTATATTTTGAGATTTTAGAATCATCAAAATAGCAGGAATTGACCCAATCTCGCTGAAAAGCACATGCACTGCACACAGAAACGGGTATATTGGACTGCACACACACACATGTGGCATGAACGCTAAGGCTGAACACTTTAGCTACTTCTCGTCATATTTAGAATATGAGGATAGTTGAGGAGTAATCCTTTTCAGGGGTCATTTCTACTGTGATGTTCTTCCAAACTGACATAAAAAGGAATGAGAAAGCTGACAAATTATTTTTCACCTTTCCCAGAACTCAGTCTTTTTCTTTAACGCCCTTCTGGCTCACATTAGATGATGGTATCTTTACATTGACAACAACAAAGCAAATAGGATAAAGAGAGGCCTGGATTTCTGTGGTTGGCCCTGATATGATTCTTCTTCTCCTTCCATTATCTCTCTTGAAGCTCATCTTCCCATCTACTAAGAACCAGAAGGGCCTTAACGCTATGTAAGATGATATTTTAATGCCCTTATGGCTCTAAGCAGAAGAGCAGATGATATCATTGCTTCTTTGTTTTCATTGTCTGCTGCATTGCTCGAGATCTCTGTCTCCATCAGAACCCATTATGAAATAAAGACGCTCTAAAGCAAAGAGGTAAAACAAAAATGTATAAAACTGTTTCAAAGAGTGATAAACCTGGAAAATAGCAAAGATTGTAGTCTGATTTTGTGCCATTAGTCCATTATTTCTGATGGTTCATGTAGAATGGTGTTGAATAAGAATTGTGCAATTTATAGAACTGAAAAAAAAAGTGATTTTGAAGTACTATTTAACTGGAAAATGGAGAATTGGAAATACACATCTCTATGAATTTTTGCAAACTTTGACAGTACACGTCTTGGTGTTGATGTTTCTCTGTCAAATATCCAGGGATGCGTTTCCTTCACAAGTGGAATTGTTTGCGTAATGTAATAATCTACAGTCTGACTTTCCAATCATTCTAGTATTCGTTTTGACATTGTGAAAGGAAAATATGTTGTCATAAAAAAAATTCATGTAGTCATTGGATGTCGTAATGCATTTGATATTTATGATATCAATTGCGAATTAAGTTAGAAAAAAGACAATTACTACCTTGAATATTCAAGTGAATTGGCAATGTTGTGATGTCATCAGGACAGCTGTCTCCATTATGCTATGTGCACAAGATAAAAAAACAAGAAATAAAGGAAAAAAACTGTTGTTGATATATATAGATATATATATATATGTATATGTTATATACAGTATGTCATATTGAATGCTGATCATATGTGATAATTTTCTCAAATGTTTTGATCGTTTTCGTGTTATTTGGTCGATATAAATCAGTGTTTTGATGAAAATTTCTTTTCAGTTGTATAAAGTATTATAATATGTTTGAATTGTTCATCAATATGCTGATCCTCCTTTGATCTTGTTTACTCTTAACTGCAGGGTGAAGGCACTGTTGAGATTGACTGGAAAGTCTCTCGGAGTCAGCCAAAAGTAAGTAAGATAAATGGTTAAGCAATAGAATCGTAAGTCTACCGATAGTACAGTTACATCTCGGGCTTAGGTGTGGGTTTATGTACTTGAGATCAATTTTGGTCTGGGTGTAATATATCATGTAGTTCAAAGCAATGGCAAAGTAAGCAGTGGCGGATCCAGGATTGAGTGAATGGGGGGGGGGGGGGGCACACACCCAAAAAAATTCTATGACAAGCAAAAAAAAAAAAAAAAGGTCCTCAGCATTTCAGAGACTCTCCTTTTCAGTCCTAAATTCTCTGAAAAGGAAAAAAAAAGGGTCCTCAGCATTTCAGAGACTCTCCTTTTCAGTCCAAAATTCTCTGACAAGCAAAAAAAAAAAGGCTTTTTTTTTTTTGCCCCCCCCCCTTGGATCTGCCACTGGTAAAAGAAGGTGCCAGCTAGTAGAGGAGATTTAGCCAGATGGATGGAAAGGTATTTATGATTTTATACCGGTTTGATGGTTTGGCGGACAAAAGGATGTTATACACATGGTGATTTGTTTGAATGTGTGTCTGCATATCATGGAAGACAAGGCTACATTCATATTGTGTATTTGCCAAGTTCCTTTGAGAAAAAAAAAGTATAATACAGAGGGGGGGGGGGGGGGGTGCTGGTTTAAAGCCAAGCTAGTTGTTTAACAAAATACAATTGCATGAAAAGCAATCTGGAGTGCAAGATAGTAAATTGTTAGTGATGACTGAGCATCTTAATTTGCCATTGGACTTATCTGAGTGATGTCTTACAGTCTGTAATCAAGTCAGGATGGATACATACTTCCTTCTAATGGCATTTCGTTGCCTCTTTAACCTAAAAGATTGCGCAGCATATGCTCCATGGACAATCTCTCTGAGGTCAATAGCCATCATGCTCGTATGCTTCTCCTCATCAATAATCAATCCTCAATCTTGTTTTCCATTTTCAAATTGAACATTTCCCTGTACTGTTTTGACCAAATTGGGTTTCCATTCCGCTGCAGCTCACCCTGCTGAAGGTCAAAGAGGATGTTTCTCTTGTAGATGTTTATGGTGACGGTTGTATCACTTTGACAAATCTCATTTCTAATTCTTCTTGTATTATTTATTAATAATCGATTGGTTCTTTCCCTTAAGATTGTGAATAATGACATTTTGCTGATGGAATGGTATCCCATTCCAGACAATTGACCACATTTTGTGGTTTGGCTCAATAACTTTTGATTCAGAGCCCTAAAAAATATACCAGATACATGAGTAGAAAGCGCAAACACTTCTGCACACACTGCATCAATTTTTGTTGCATTTTTTTAAAAAAGAAAGAAAAAGGAAACTGTCTGCGGCCTGTTACCATACTTTCCACATGTTCTCTTCGAAAGTTCCAAATCTGTTCTCTATACATGTATTATTATATTCTATTTCTTTCTTTTCTTCCTAAAAACCTCTTCATCTTCTATCTTTTTCTCTCACATTTTTAAAACACTTTTTACCCCAAGATCTTTGCCCTAAATTTACCCTCTCTCTGTAATAACTGTCTCTCTTTCCCTCAATCTCTTTTCCATCTTTTCCTTCTTTCCCCCCCCCCCCCCCCCATCTCTCCCTCAGATATGACCCTCTCCGGCATGCAATTGAGGAAAAACGCATCTATTGATTTTAGCCGCGCTATTTTTGTCCCCCTTATTTCTCTTCCATGGCTGAACATGAATTTCTCCCACTATTCTGGTCCCTTTTGGAGCTTTGCAATTTCCACTGGACTGAACGCAGAATGACGCAAGTCCTGTTCACTCGCTTGCATAAACAACTCGCGGTCCCCCCTCTTTATTCTAAAATGCACAATGAATATTCATTTCAATTGATTTCATTTAAGTAAACAATATGGATGGCAATGAATTCCAAATCTCAAAAGAGACTTGTTTATGGATCAAACAGGGGGCCGTTTTCTCCTCCATCTCATCATATGTGTGCACATGCATTCCAACTTCCAGTAATTCTTGTTTGCGAAAGTGTTTGATTTATTGACTGAGCTACATGTATACTATGCTCCAAATCAGTTCATAATTGTTTAGACAACAGTTTTTGCATTCACATGACTGAATTAGGCATGGTATTTCCACTATTTAAATCATATTTCTTAATTTTTATAAACCTTTTAGAAAGAGACCCCTTGCCCTCTTTAATAAAAATTGAATTATGCAGAACAAGTTAATGCTGAATGACTGTAGTGTTTACTTTGTGTACAACTACCAGTACTTATCATCTTGCATACAAATTATCAGAATTTAAAGTAAATTATCGATTCTATAGATAAAAATGGCATGAAAACATTAACTTAATGAGACCTCGACGTTACATTAGAATCTAGTATGCTAATATGGTTCTCCTTTTGGGATAGTTCTGTAATCTGTACATCCTAATGTTACAATATGTGACCCGTCACGACAAAATGAGACAGAAGTCGCTGGGCTAGAACTCGAGAAAATTGGGCAAATTTAAAAAAACTTCAAATTTCGTCATTTTTTTTTTCTTAGCTGATTTGAATCTTCAATGTTTCATGAATGCTCTGTAAAAAAATTGAGTCCTAAATATAACGGGAAAGGGTAGAAAAAGCAGTTTTTCTACGAGTGTTTTTTTCGGTCAACTCTTCTATTTTTTCGGACAGCTGGCTCGTCCCAGAGCGAAAAGAAAGCCATCCGCTAGGCCCCGCCCCTAGCGACGCGTGGCTTTGTTCATTGGACGTTCGCAGTCACGTGATCTCTGTAAAAGAATTTGCAAGAAGTACATGTACTTTATAATGCTCGATCGCGCTGTCTTGCTCGTGCCGTCTCGAATTGTTCTGAAGATTAAGATCAGATATTGCTTCTGTTATCATCGCATTCGTACTACTTTGGTCCCATTATAATAAAGTACAATATTATCAATATTTAATTAATCTTTATTTTTGGGAGTCTTTCTTGTTTCGTTTTGAGTGCAGGCTAAACAAAAATCTTTTTCTTCTTTCTCTGTTTCAGTTATCAGTACCTCCCCTCTCTGTCTCTTTTTCTTTACAAGATGATTATTTTGTTACTTTGCTCAGCCTGGTATCACTTTAAAGAGAGTCTGAAAGTGAAATAAGTCCCAAGATCCCTTTGAATGGGGGGGGGGGGGGGGGGGGGGGGGGGGGGGTGAACCAAATGAAATTGTGACGGCGAATGAAAATGTGTTAGAATGTGATACATGTTCAGAATGAGAGAGAGAGAAGAATTCACTAATCATCTGGTGAGGGTGCGTGTGAAAATAATAGACAAATTATTTAGCTCTATTAAAAGCAAAAAGAAAAAGTTGAAATTGAGAAGGTGGTAGATTTCGTAAAGCAAAACTCGACTAGCGCAGAGAATTGTTAATCGTCAATGAAAGATCTCTTCATTACGAAGCTGGTTTAAGCCATCGCTGTTTAATCTATTGAAAGTAGAGAGGGAATAGAAAAGAGTTGGCTTTCAAACAGAAGTAAGAAGAACTGGATGACTTACGAACAACAAACTATTGATACACGATAATAATAAGGGGTAAATTCTGTAACCCTTTGAAAAGCCGAAAAGAAAATAAGCCTTTTAACCAGAAAGAACAGTACATGTACCTGTGTAGAGATTATGAAACAAGCGCGCGATTTAGGACAAAGAGAGAGAGAGAAAATCAATAATCGTCTCTTGCTGGAGGTGACTTAATCCTTGTTCTTTGAAAGGGGCGAATTCTCTACCTCTTTATAACATGGCGAAGAAGAAAAGAAATTAGCTATTAGACAACCAGTAGATTGTATACATTTTTTTGGAGTAAACTATAGAGCGGAGAGAATCGATGACTTTCAAGCTAAGACGCGCGTTATCTTCATCATGTTCATACTGCCAGTTAGCCAGGGGCGGATACAGGATTTTCAGAAAGGGGGCACACACTGAGGAACCCTCCGTTTGACGAAGCCAAACGGCCATCTGGGGGGGGGGGGGGTCTGGGGCATACTTTGTCACACGCCCCTTGCGCTCCCCCCCCCCCTCTGCTTATCTTATTCGTTAAAGCCGAACAGACAAAGAGTTAGCTTTCAAAATAGAATTAAGAAGAACAGTCGAAATTATGATACAGGTGAAAGATTTAGAAGGAGAGAGAGAATTGTCTGGGTGTCAATTTTTACAAAAAGCAGTTGTCATTATTATTTATTTTTTTAAGCTCTAGTTAACTAGAGCGGCGCTAAGAAGCAGTTTATCTCTATCCCGCTTTTGAACATGACGATAAAAAGCGGCCAATTCTATAACTCTTTTTAACAGCCGAAAATAAAAGAAAATTATATTTTAAAACTAGAATGAAAAGACCCTCGGTTGCGATGATGAAACAAGTATCTGATTTGTTTTAAGCTTGAGTTAACTATTGGGCGGGGAGAAACGATGACTTTTAAGCTAAGATGCAGTTTGTCTTCGTCATGTTCATACCGCCAGTCAACATGATGATAATTAATTAGCGGCCAAATCTCTTATTCGTTTAAAAAGCTGAACAGACAAGAAAGAGTTAGCTTTCAAAATAGAATTAAGAAGAACAGTCAAATTTATGATACAGGTGAAAGATTTAGAAGGAGAGAGAGAATTGTCTGGGTGTCAATTTTTACAAAAAGCAGTTGTCATTATTATTTATTTTTTAAAGCTCTAGTTAACTAGAGCGGCGCTAAGAAGCAGTTTATCTCTATCCCGCTTTTGAACGTGACGATAAAAAGCGGCCAATTCTATAACTCTTTTTAACAGACGAAAATAAAAGAAAATTATTTTGTAAAACTAGAATGAAAAGGCCCTCGGTTGCGATAGTGAAACAAGTATCTGATTTGTTTTAAGCTTGAGTTAACTATAGAGCGGGGAGAAACTAACTTTCAAGCTAAGATGCAGTTTGTCTTCGTCATGTTCATACCGCCAGTCAACATGATGATAATTAGCGGCCAAATCTCTTATTCGTTTAAAAAGCCGAACAGACAAGAAAGAGTTAGCTTTCAAAATAGAATTAAGAAGAACAGTCGAAATTATGATACAGGTGAAAGATTTAGAAGGAGAGAGAGATTGTTCGGGCGTTAATTAAAAAAAAAATTAAAGCTCTATTAACTATAGAGCAGCGCTAAGAAGCAGTTTATCTTTATCCTGCTGTTGAACATGGGGAATTGATGATAAAAGAAATGAAGCTTTTTTTACCATACAGAAAAGGACCTGTGTGGAGATTATGACACAAACTCGTGATTGAGAAGCAGGGACCGCGGAACCGGGGGCTGGGGGCTGCAGCCCCCCCCCCCCCCCACTTTTTTCAGTAAACACGTGCAAACGTATGGCAGTGCAAAAATGTGGTTATACACGCAGACCCCCCCCCACTTAGCCCCTCCACTTTCCAAGACGTTCCGCGGCCCCTGAGAAGGACAATGAGAGAGAAGAAAAATCAATCGTCTGGCGAAGGCAGGATGTGACTTAATCCTTGTTCTTTGAAAGGGGCGAATTCTATACCTCTTTGACATGGCGAAAAGAAAAGAAAGACGCTTTTATCAACATTTTTTAAAGGTAGAACTAACTAGAGCAGGATACAATTTCTTTATTATTATTCTGTTTCATTCCATTGTTGTTTAAACTGGTAATAAGTAAAGAGCGAACCGAAAAGAGAGTTAGCTTTCAAAAGAAAGAAATAAAACTGTGGAGATTATGAAACAGGTGCGTGATGTAGAAGGAGAGAGAGAAAATCAATAATCGTGTGTTAATTCTTCAGCTTAAGAAAGCGGCGATTTCCATTGCTCTTTCACAAGACGAAAAGTAAAAAAAGTAAGCTTCATATGCAGACATCAACGATCTCTGTCAATATTATTCTTGGTAAAGACTAGTCTAATCAGTAAATTTGCCAAAATTGAATGACTTTGCGACAATCGAATCCAAGCTATAAAAAGAAAGCAAATAACATTGAAAGAAATCAAGTTTACATGATTAATTTAGAAAAAGATATAATGACATAAAAACCTCTGAAAGTTTGAACCATAATCTAATACATTTCCCCGCACAAAATGACAGACTAATTCTTATAAACCTTTTGACTATAGCTAGGTTAATCAACCCTTTAAGAAAATCATACCGGCATAGGAAAGGCTCAACGAAAAAAGCATGAAGTTGATGCGGGAAGCTTTTTCAGTGCCGTGAAACTACTTGATGATTTGTTACCCTTTAAAGCGTTAGAATTCATGGCTTAAATGAATTAAAATTCATGTTTTCATGAGAAGAGATCCTAAAGAAACATAAGGACTAGTTTTTATTAGAATTAATAAACGGTTGCTAAGGGCTTTATAAAAATCTAGTTTGACATTACAAACGGAAAATGCTGCATGACTGCAAAACGGAAGTCAAACTTTGGAAGCGTTTTTCTCGAAGAAATACTTTGCCACAGCCCTACTTTACTCAAGATTCAAAAGCTATTATCTCCACTAATACTCACTCTCTAGAGTTGAACTATATACCAAATTAAAGCTTATGAAACGGAGAATAATAATCAATAATAAAATGCAATTTCAAAAAATGCGACTTCTGTCTCATTTTGACGTGACGGGTCACATATCTCAAAAGAGACATTGATATCTGTATCACAAAAATATGTTCTCATTGTGAATGGACTCCAAGTAACGGCTTTTTGAAAAAGTATGAAATCTGTGCATTCTGCTGATTGACTTCTCACATTGTGTGTAAGAATTACGGTGGGACTATTTCAAGAAGTGCTTTATTTGCAAAATTAGAAACATTTACGTGATGTATTGCCCCAATACAGGGCATATTCATCCCTCCATAAGTGAGACACTCTCTGTCCTTATTTAATTAATCCAGCTCGCTTGCTTGCTGAAATGTTATTTACGATTGAACCATAACTTACGCTGGTCTTCTTCGTCGCTTTTTTCCTCCCCGAAGCACTCTAGTGAAATGTAAATGTCATGGTGATGTGTGTGGATCCTCTCTCTAAACAGGAAAAGGGATCTTGTAATCGAGAGGGGGGGGGGGGGGGGGGGGATGGGGAGGAGAAGGAGATGGAATTGGAAGAAAGGAGCAAAAGGGGGAGGATAGTATAAGGGTGGTGTAGATGATTAGATGATAATAATAATAACAATAATAGTAATAAATAATGTAATAATACACTTTTTGTACACAAAGTAAATGGTGAAACCCGGAAGAGGGAAAATATCAGGGAATGATGACCGCTCAGAATTAGGTCATTTGCGGACCGTGCAAAATATGAATATTAATTGCCATGTAAAAATGCCCCATATAGGTAATAATAAAAAATGAATTCTATAATTATCAATTGGTGCTTCCAACTTCTTTTGAAATGATTATCCGCTTTAACTCCTGTAGCCATTACCAGCACACGGTGCATTCAAAGGAATTTATCCTCTCAGAGACCCCTGGGTTAGGAGAGACAACTTTTGATAAAATGGCTTCTGCTGAGACAGATGAAAATTGAAAAAGGAAAGTTCGGGAGAGGAAGAGAGATGCATTTAGAGAAGAGAGAGGTTTTTATCAATCCTGGGTATGTCATCTGAGATAAGAATTTCTCTGTGTTTTAGCTTTGAAACAGTTAAAGGGGAAAAAAAATCATTGATGATTTGACACTGATAACTCCTTGATTTTGACCTTATCCACAACAGGTCAGTTATTATTCACTGGAGTGAGAAGCAGTAAAGCAGTATTGAACATCTGCTTCTAGTGCAAAGGAATTATGAGTTAACCCACTCTCCCATGCCATGGGCAGCAAATTTTGCACAAAAATAGAAATATTGTACCTTAAGTTTGAACTAAAACAGCTATTTTCTCCCTTAACCCTTACCATACCGTGGGCGGCAAATCCCGCCCAAAAATTTGAGTGTTGAACATTTTGTTTAGGCTCAGAATGGCTTGAAAACATGTCCTCAAACAGAAACTTTTACTGTCAATATAATGTTTATTCCTATGTAATATATCTTTGCCCAGTTTGTTCAAGAAAAAATGCATTGAAAGTTAATATTTAACTCGGGAAAATTTGTTTTTTGACAATTGCTCAAAAGTCTGGTGGCATGGAAGGGGTTAAATAGAAATGGGTATAAGCAATGTGAAGGTAGTCCTTTTGAAGATACTTAGAGCAAAATTTAACAGCCAAATACAAAGTACAAAATTAGTCAGTTGCAGGCCTGGACTCTCGAAAAAAATATTTAAGGTTATTGTCTGGAAAACTAGAGTTACATATAGGGTTAATATTTGCACCGTTGAATAAACCAATATGTCAGATGCCTTCAGTGAAATGCAATATAGCCACAATTCTAGCTCCAAATATGTTGTCATCTTAAGTGATGTAATAGAGTCTAGGTAAATGACAAGTGAAAATAAGTCAGGCAGTGTTAGAAATTTTAAAATGTCATCCTTTATATTTTAACTCGTGAGAAATAATAGTGGATTTCTTATGTACAGCATTTTGAAAGATGTCAGTAATCAAGAAGATCAGCATGAACTTACTTCCTTATTCTTATTTTGCTATTTGCCATTACAGTACAAGGCCTTTAATCATACTCTAAACAAGATTTGTTTCAAGAAGAACACGCTGACAAGTCTTTATCTAAATATTTAGATCGTTATTTCTCACAAGCTGCTACTCCGGCCATGATTGTAATCACCTGTCGGATGAAGTCTTCACCTCCCCTCCAGGCCATTTAGGAGAAGATGCTCCAAAAGGAATTATTTTTCTGTCTGAGAGTCCAGTATTGCAGAAATCTTTCTTTGTATATATTGCGGGTTGGAAGGATCACTCAACCTTTAATTCTCCTTTTATTATGTTTTCAAAATATAGATGTGGAAGACATTTCAAAGGTATCTTTAGAATTCTGAAAAGTGATGTAGAAATTGTTAGTGGTTTGGAACTAATGTATCTCTAGTGATTGACCAAATAAGCATGATTAAGGGCTGTTCTGGTTAGATAATGATATTCTGTTTTTTGTATAGCGCAAATCACATTATGTTATCATGTCTCTATGTGCTTCCAAAGGACTTTGGATAGTAGTACCCCAGCTTTAGTTCTGGCAAACGTTGGCGCTCAGTGCATTCAACTCATAAATGCTACCAGGTTCCCACTTACTACCCCTGGGTCGAATGTGGCAAATGTAGATTGATATCTTCCCAAAGGACATTAGTGGTGTTGCAGGGGTTTGAACCCCATACCTTGTGGTTCACAGTCCAAAGACTTCCACAAGACCAAAACAACTCTAGATTGCAGTAAAAAGTGCAGGTTATATCCTTCCTCTGATTGACTCGGGGTCGGATCCAGAATTTTTAGAGACAGATATAAGATGAGCAAGAAGAAAAGGTTTACTCGTATCACATTTTCAGGTGTCTTTTGAAATTTTGAAGTTTGTACAGCAACCAATGGCAAAGGCTAGTCTCCAGTGGTAAAGGCTAGAAAAGACAAGAAATCCCCGCACATTCATGTAGATTTTAAAAGGTGGTGCTGCAGGCAGATTGTGCCCCTCCTAAATCAGTCATGATGAATGCAAAATTAAAAGGAATTTGACAAAGGCATTTTTCTTGAAGAAAAATTATCCACCAGTGGACTGACTTTTGGGAAGCCTCTGGACATAGATTCTCTCTTGGGTCTCTGTACTGGACAGTGGTTTGCGCATCACTGACCATTACTCGTCTGGAGCTGATAGAATCATGCTGTTGACAGCTAATCCAATTATGATGAAGAAATATGGAGCTCTCTTATTCTTAAAAGCATATTTACAGAGGTAGGAATACCTTCCCAAGTGGCTCTGTTCAATATTGTAGAAATAAGTAAGTCAGAACATGCTTGGTTAAACCCTGATCTAGTCCTTCTCTTGACAGGAGGTCTATAAGAAATTTTTCATTTACAAATAAAGAGGATAATTACTCATCTACATCGTTTTAAATTCTTTGTAACTAAAATAATGTTAAGACAGCATTCCAAAAACAAATTTAAAGAAAACTTAACAGTCTTTATACTGTACAGGTTTTAAATTAAACAAATACCTTTTTTTTTTTTCTTTAATTTCCATATTGTCGCGACTTAAGAATATGTTTGTTTGTGGGGGGCAGGGTTATTCTTCTCCTTCAATACTTTCACATCGCAATTTGAGGATGTATAGTCGCGGATTGTATTACTGAACAGCATCGTATTACCGAATGCGTACAGTTAAGAACCTAAAATGGCTTTCATACATGTACATGTGGGACTATATGTACTCCACACTATTTAACACAGAGAACACAGGGAAGAAGATCATAAAGTGAGGCAAAAAAAATGTAAATAATATCTTATTTTATATGAAACCATGAAAATGATTAAATAATATTGTCACCCTGTTGGCCCCAAATCGGGATAGGTCGTGTGTCTTTTTCCCATAGGGAGTGCGTGTTCGGTAATACACTACGTTGTTCAAGGGACCAAAACGCAGCGTCGCTGGGAAGGGTTTCGCTCGGAAAGGAATATCGTATTAAATCTACAGACATCTTTTTCAAATTCCACCAACTTCTTTTTCTGTAGGACTTTAAGCATTCATTATGTAAGTTTGACAAATATTCATTTTCTACTTTATTTTGCTATGGTTGATTTTCCAAAAAGTGTTTGGTAATAGAATCCACTTCCATACATAGAAAGGGTAAAAAAAGTGTCATTTTCTGCAGCTTCATTTCATTTTATTTCCTCTGAAAATGACAAATTTTAAGGCAAATATAGCCATGCATGCCCTTAATTTTGCTGACAATTTTTGTTTGTTGTGGGGGGGGGGGGTCACTTTTGTGCCCTTCTGAATGTCCAGAGTATAGCCTGCCTGCCCCAGAAAATGACAACATTTGAGGCCTGAAGTAGGTTTAAAGTTCTTCTTTTTATGTTGGCATGTATCCCAGAGACGAAAATGTGTGGCGGCTGCATCTATAATCTGAAATGTGTGGCGGCTGTACATATAATCTGTGACGTGCATTGCGTGTGGGGTCCGGCAATAACACTGGGCATGCATTTGATTGATGATCAGTATCTCGAACCGCTCTGGGCGAAAACAATTTATCTTGACCCCTGGCTCCGGGAGTGCAGACCCAACGTAATGTCATCCGTTACAAGGATGTAAACAGCCGAATCAGGGATGGAATAATCTTGCCCACTCCAAAAGGAGAGGAATTAAAAAGAAAAAGAAATGGCTTTTGAGTGGTATCCGACAGGGAATGCATGACAGGATTAGTTCATATGCTTTTTTTACAGTTTATACAGGGTTTGCTGGACATTAGGGAGGTACTTTTATCTGTATCATGTACATACATGTAAACTATTAACATTGATAGGCCAAGATATCACTTTCTGACAAGAGAAATAGAAGTTTTTTTGTTCCTGTTTACTCCAAAATTCTCTGACAAACAAAAAAAAAGTATCGCATTGTCACATGTCTTGTAGGTCAGAAATTTGAAATGGAGCACACGTTATTGTGTTGCTTACTTGAAGTATGCCACTTGTGTTTCAAAAGGGCAGGGGGCATTGGTTAGTTGTACCTTCTAAATAGGCTATCTATAAATGTGTACCTCTAGTAAAAAAAACCAACAACCCTCACCCCGAAAAAGCACCGACTCGCACCCCCAAAAAGCACAAATTAACTTTAAGTATTTAATTGAGACATATTATTTACAAGCCATGATTATATTTCAATTTGCAATGTATTTAACGTCTTTACAAGGAAACAATATCTGGAGAAAACATGGAAGTAGCCGTGAAGGTTATTTCCGGAAGATTTTACCTCGGCACATTGTGTTCCACTTTGTCAGGTTTCCTTCATTGATTTGTTGGGGAGTGGGAGTTCAACACAAATAATAGATATCTCTTTCTATAAATTTGTAACTTTATAATAAAAAAGGATCGTTTCACCGGATATAGCCACTTGGAAACAAGATGTTTTGATACATCGAGTAAAGAAGGAAGTGAAGAAGATATATAGAAATAGAACAGACACAATGTAGTTCTATTTATACGTGTATCATCATAGAAATAGAACAGACACAATGTATTATGTAGTTCTATTTATATGTGTATCCTGATGCTATACAGCATTTAGGTATTTTAAATAAGCCAGTTCGTAATTAGTTTATGGTACAGATGGCCCTGAAATGATCGACCCTTATTTGTGCGTGCATTTGGTTTGGTGGAGGCGCAACTTATTTAACATGTGAAATCATACTGATGCGTGCATCGTAGTGGGTACAAAATGGCAGCATATAAAGATCAATTGTACCCGGTACAAATGACCATTATCTGCACATGTGCAAATTGCAATTATGAACTTGCTTTATTGGATACATGCATTTGGAGGAATGTAAAACAACATTTTAAAATGGCTGTACAGTACTGTTTGTCTTAAGAAGGGAGGGGTGTGTGTTTGTGTGGGGGGGGGGGTACAATAAATACACATACCACATAGATGTACATGTAGGTTGAATATAGTGTTTTGTTATTTGATGAGTCTAGGATTATTGAGTAGGATATTTTTGAAACAGGAAGTGCAGAAAGAACCCTGTCTGGACTTTGCTCGAAACGTGATCTACCTCTCAATTTCCTTCTCGTGTTTATTGCAGAACGATCAAGTATTCATGTGTACCTGGGTAGGATATTTTTGAAAGTAGAACAGCATAAATAGGATGTAATGAATATGCATAAGTACAATATTTTTGATATGCATGAATACATTATGATAGATGTGCATAAATAGTGTGTGATGAATATGCATAAATAGAATATAATGAATGTGAATAATTCTAATATAGAATATGTTGATGCATATAAAGAAAATGATGAGATGTCTATTTAACCGAATGAGTATGTCAATATAAAACAATATTATTAATCCAAAGGATATGAATAAATACTAGAAGATAAAATGTTCATGTAGCCATTTGCATGTCCAACAAGAGAAATGTGGAAGAAAATTTGTTGAAAAAATGAAATCAAGTCAAATGAAATCTTGTCACTGGATGTATAGGTCTGTACAAAAAAAATCAAACTGTTCTGACTTCAAGTCACATGAAGTTTGAACTTGGGACATAATATTGTGAATCTTAATTTACCTCATTAAAGAGTTGGTGCTGTAGTTCTATTACTGTACACCTATACTATGTGTCTTATAGATGTGCATTCATATGAATGTTATAGATTCATGCATGATGGTCCCCCTTTGCATCATGGGATATATACTCTTTTCCATCGGGGGACGTTTCAGCAAGCGTATTGTCAGTGATTTTTACCGACAAAATTGCTTTCAGCCAATCAGATGCATAGATTTCAGTAGCTTATAACAGTTATTGGAACTTGTCATTGATGACAAGTTTTATGAAACCGGGCCCTGATGTACGTCATCCAAGAAATGGGTCAAGCCATCCCTGACATATAGAAAGCACCCTCTATTGATCGTCCGCCACAGGTTGATCAAGAGCTCCTTGGAACTAGGGTTGACCCATTTTGGAGCTCCTAGAAACATGCTGAACTTTCCACTTCTGAGCTAGTCTTATGCAAAACGTGAACTCCAGATGAAATAGAGTTCGCAGCACTGTCTTGTCTTCATGACTTTTTAGGTGGTTTTCTGCCTTTTTGATGTCTGCATCTTGTGAATTATTTGTGGCAAGATCGATGTCTAGACACATTCTAGTTTCATGTCTTATTCTTAACGGAGAATTAACCCCTGAGTACAAATTTACTTATATTGAAAGGTGTAGTATATTCCTACTTATTGGCCTAAATCATTTTCCAATAAGATATCAGAAAAGGGTATAATAAAGATATTCCAACACCCGGTATCGTCTACTACTCATTTGCATGGGGGCTGCCATTTTCTTGCTGATTTGGATTTGTACATGAACCATTGAGAAATGTTCCGGTCAGGAAGATATTTTGAATCCAAGACCTAAATTGATTTTCTTCATTACCTAAAATCCCATATGTGACGAAAAATATAAAGTGGGTGTTTACATGATTTATAAAAATTAAATCTTTATAATGATACTTTTAAATTGTCTGGTTTTGCTTAACAAAAATCTATTTTCTTGGGTTTGCCAAACAGAGCAGAGCATAATATATGCAGCATGCATTCTGACTTTTCAAGTCCCATTATCCGAAAGCAGGTGAATGCATAGTTTGCCGCTATAGATGCTCAGGGAAGAAGCATCCATAAAATTTGAATTAATTTGCTCCGTCCATTGCGTCACAGTATCTAGAAAATAGATTTATATTAAGCGAATATCGATTTTCAACAGAAATATATAAGGAAATCTTCAGTTTAAAAATAAATTGACATATCTATTCTATATTTTAAATCTCAAATGGGTTTTTAATTTTGAAAAAGGCAATTGAGCATTTGGATTAAGAAAATCTTCTTGTACACATACAAAAAATGGCAGCCCCCATGTATTGCTAGCAGACGATACATATTGCTAGCAGATGATAAATTTTGCTCAGAAAATCTTGATTCGTATCGATCTCGTATATTTTGACGCGAAGCCATATAGTCTAACAAGTAGGAATAAATAACACCTTTGAACACTATCGTCTTTATTGTTTGAGGTTAATTCTCCTTTAATTTTGAAAGAAAGAAACTTTCTGTATTCTTTCCCAATATATTTATCTAAGTATAAGAATGAAAGGAACACCTTCCTGATTCTGATCACCAGCACTGTTACTCTTGTTAGGAACACCATAGGTATCTTAAATGCATATTGTCATCCATCAGTTACCATGGTTACTAACTTGACTATATCACCATTATTTTGCCCTGCCTTCAGCCCACCACTAAAACCACAAGAAATGCCACAATAACCATTGATACTCCCTTAGATGCAAACATCTATATACAGTTTTGTGGTAGTTCATCATGGTTACCAACTTCCCCACAAGTAGCACCATTACCAGCACCGCAACAAAATTCACAGAGAAAACCACTAACGGTAACCAATAAATACGTTCATACTTTTATCTAGTTCCATTACCAATGTCACCACCATCAACGCCATCAACATTACCACAGTGTCCACCATCACATCATCATCATCATCATCATTACCACCACCATCATGACCATCATCATGGCCATCACCATCACTATCACCATCATCACCATCACCATTACCATCACCACCACCACCACCACCATCACCTTCACCATCTCCATCATTACCATCATTACCATCATTACCGTCATTACCATTACCAACATCATCATCATCACGACAACCATCACCATGATCACCATCACTTTGCCCCATATCTTCAACTTCAACATGATAACCAGCAATCAACGTTCACAGTCATCACACCATCATCATAACCATTATCATTAACCAACATCACCATTGTCGCCATCACCAACACAGTCATTAACATCACCGCCATCACTGTTGGTATAACCATGGCGATGCAGCTCATCTTCCACCCTTCTCCATATCTTCAACATCAATATCATCACCACCAATCATCATAACCTTTTTCATTAACCAACATCACCACTAACCAACATCACCCTTGACACCATCATGGTCCCCATTACCACCACAACGACATCACTGTCACCTCCATCATATTCAGTATCACCATGGTGATGCCCATCTTCCACTCCGCCCCATATCTTAAACATCAACATCATCACCAGCAATCAAGCTTCACAGTCAGCATGCATAAATAAAATTCATCACCATGTCTCCTAGAGAGATGTTGTTGACTGATGTCATAAGCCATCTCCTTTGTGAATTCACTACCCATCTCACATAGCCAGTCATTTGAGTCGACTGATGGCCCATTCAGATAAGTGGAAACCTTGTATAAAGCATTGTCTCATAAAGAAAAACATACTGTAATTGTGTAGCAAAAGGGGCATACACATGAGAGAAACTTTGTTTTAAAAATATTGTATATATTAAAAAATACTGTGCGAGATGTGCAGTTTTCTGCTGGGCATGGTCTATAGGTTCTGCTTGTCAATCATTGACCTCGGCTCATGGAGCATTGTCACTACCCGTCCATCCAGTCGAGCACTCATGATAATTCCTGCCATATTTGATGGATTTTTGTTTGTTACGATTGATGAACCCTGAGACTATCAAGATTTCATTCAAGATGGTGCTCAAACTTCTTGGCCCCTGTTTCATAACACTTGTTATCAATAACAAGTTACAACGATTTTTATAAGCTAACTGAAATCCTTGAATCTGATTGGCTAAGAGCCAATTTGTCGTAGAATTGGGGCAGTTATTATTGATAACAAGTTTTATGAAACAGGGCCCTGTTTTGCTCTAGACGAGCAAAATTTGATTGCTTATCAAGACTTACAGAGTTTTTGTACGAAACATTGTGATATTTCCTTGTCTAAATGGGGTGAATATTATCCCGTCATCTCTCAAGGTACATGGCGCTCCCTCACCCTCCACTGCCTACCTAGCCAACCATGCATAATTCATTAACTGATACCCACTGCGCCACCATTTTCTCTTTGTCAACACCATATCTTTTGTGCTTTACTCTCCTTGGGTAATTGTCGGCTGCATAATTTGTAAATCTTTGGTTGCGACTTTATGCGGAACCTAATATGCCTCTAGAAGCTGTGGATGAAGTATTCATGATGAGTTCTTGAACATCTTGCTTTGAAGAGAGGCAGGTTCCCTTAAATGTCATTCCATGTTTAGATATGTACATTGAAAATAGCATCACAAGGACAAGAATAGATTGAAACATATCAACTTGCAGAAGAAAATGTTAAAAATTGTTTTGCTGCCACAAAAAAACACAACGTTAAGAGGTGCAACATTGAAAAAAGTAAAAAGCATTTTGAGATACTTGTTTGTCATCCGATATGAATGGTCTTACATGTATGCCAATGTAGTCAATATTTCATTACAAAAATACTAAGAGTATGCAGTGTCTACTTACAATGTACATGTTAGAATACCCAGTTGGCAGAATTTCAACAGTGCTGATAATTGTGGCAAGGCCATATGCTTAACACTTTATCAGAGGATTAGTCTCATGATTTGGTATACATGTACCAGCAGTACATTCATTGAATGCGATGAATACATTACAATTTATAATGAGAATAAAAAGAAAACATCAAGGCAGTATGTAGGTAGAGAATTGATTCAGATGTCATCCATCATTTTCTCTGCATAAATATATTGTAATTCATAATGAGAATATAAAGAATGTCGAAATTGAGGCAGTATTCAAGCAGAAAATTTATTCAGATGGCAGACATGATTTTCAAAGAATAGGATTAAAATGACAATAATGCATGCTTGCCTCAGGCTTCTCCAGCATTGCATCAATTATCGTATTGTTGACTTACAGGGCTAGAAAGGAGCTAATGCATGTTACACAGAGGGTGCATTCATGCTCCAATTTTTCAGGCCAGAATAGCCTTTTGTTACTTTTAGTTCAAAACACGGTTGTGTCCACAGCCATTTTCGTATAATTGCCAATATAAAATGCCGATGTAAAACTCACAAAAAAGTCCTCTTTGAATCTGTGTTTCTCTAAAAACATGGTTTCTGGGGAAGCATAAACGCACAATCATTTGTAAACCAGTTTAAATGGTGTCATGTAAACAAGTAGCATGCGCAGTGAGGTTTGCGAAAGCAGTCGTAGAGCTTATATTTGCAGTGTAAGCAGTATCCCGTGAAACTCGGTTTCAGATGAGCGTTTTAGATGAGCATTTGAAAACACTCATTCTGCCTTAGCAGTGAAAGTATAAACGCACCCAGAGGTTTACGCCCACTTCTGTCTCTCTGCAGATGATAAGCTCCCTGGACTATTACAATTGGATGATTAAAAATGGTTGAATGGAATAATATCATGGTAAATAAAGAATCTAGCATGAATACATCACAATGCACCACTCATTAATTTGGATTAAAGCAAATCCTTAGATGGATGTCACAATCTTCCCACTTAGAAACCTTGTAAAGTAAGTGGAACTAACCCCTGCTGTGTCACGTGTAGTAGCAGCAATTATAATAATAATAATGATAATGATGTGCCTTATTTACCCAGGGTAGTCTCGTCAGTATATACTGTTCTCCTTGAGGGCCCTCCAATCATATTATTAGGGAGTTTTTGAATGTGTCAACATGAATGCCGTCCTACATGTAGATCCTGCCAGCTACAATGGACTGCTTTGTGTTAACTGCGTACCGCACTTTGTGCAAGAATGGCTCACACGTCCACTGGCTTCTCCCTCGTCCACTAGTCAGATCGAGAACGCGTCAAACATGGTATTGCCGTCTTCTCTAAAACATGAACCTCGCTTCACCCATTGTTAGATTCATGCTTCACCGACTTTGTATGCAGTTAACACAAAGCAGTCCATTGTAGCTGGGAGGATCTAGGACAGCGTTCACATCAACACATTCAAAAACTCCCTATTACCCCAGCTTACAACACATGCTCTGACTACAAATGCTCCATGGTTGATATTCTACATTAACCAAATGCTTAACTTAAAGAGAAGGTTGAGTTCTGGGAATGGTGAAAATAATTTGTGAGCTTTCTCATTCTTTTTATGACAGTTCGGAAGATTATCATAGTAGATATGTCCCCTGAAAAGGATTGCTCTTCAAATGCCCTTATATTCGAAATACGATGACAGATAGCTGAAATGTTTGGGCCGAACATTCATACCACATGTCCGTGCTGTCCCATATATTCTGTTTCCAGTGCATGTGCTTTTCAGCAAGATTGGCCTAATTTCTCATCATTTGGATGATTCCAAAACCTCACAGTATTCCCCGGTTTCGATGTAGACATGGTCAACCTTTTCCAATTGCTCTGAAACAGTTTCCCTCACAACGTAATCCTGTGACCAGAACTCAGCTTGACCTTTAACCTTGGTCCTTAGTCCTTGGTCCTTACCCTAACCTAAAACCCAATTGCGTCCAAAACCCCACCCCTAGATCTTTGGTGAAATCAAAGCCCAGAAATAATGTCTGCATGAGCAATTAATGTGTGTGCTTCAAAACGGCAGCTCTAGCTTTGAAATGCAGATGTGGTTGTGTTTCCACTAACGATATGTTTTCCTAAAGATAAAAAGGATACACATATTGAGCAGTTTATTCCCGTACAGGGTTATTACGCCAAATTTGACGGAAGCTCCATTCATATATTGTGTATCTGCCACGCATTGGTAAAGTAGTCACAATTTTGTTGTTTTTAGTTTTAGATGTATATGCTCGTTTTAGTGGGAGATGTGAGAGACAATTTCACAAGAAATGTTTATGAATATTTATTGTGTTAACACTTTGTGGCACAGAAAGGGGTTTAAAGATAATTCTCAATGTCAAGTTTCCACCGATGTGAACAGACCCTCCTGCATTTCATACTCTGGGAGAACGTGTACTCGATCATGAATCCTTCCGGCATATCCATCCAATTATGTAAACTGCGTTCATGATTGATGTTTTGAATGTAGTGAAACTGAAGTCCCGCCGTGCAATTATTCATACCGGGCCGGCAGTATACACAGAGGAGTTGGAAGAGTGAAGTTTTGTCGCTGCCAGAGTTTCGGAAAGGTGCTCAATGCAAGAGGTTATTAAACGTTTGCATAATTGAACTGTCAGATTGATTTTGGTTTCTGTTTTGTGTTATTTGGTTGCCTGGTTATGCATTTAGGTGTATTTTGATAAATGAAACCAAAAGCGGATTTGTGCAAATTATGAATAAATGATTTGAAAGCTGCGGCTGATAACACCAGAGTTAAAGCAAAGGTCATTATGTGAATAGCTAGCCTGAAAATCATAATCACAAAATGCAGAATCTGGAGTGAAATACTAGGCTGTTTTACCATTTAACAACTTGCTCTTTAGAGCTAGAAGGGCATTAATTCATATCTCTTAAAGGGAAAGTCCACCCTGGTATTAAGTTGATTTGAATAAAAGAAGAAAAACAAGAAAAAAAGATTTGTGAAAGATTTAGCAAAATCCGATAAGAAATAAGAAACTTAAGTCCACTCACTTATTTGTGTTATAAGATTCAGAAATGTGAAGTGAACTTTGACATGTGTCATTTTATTTTTTGCCATTGGTGCGTAATCTGAACTCTGGTTGAACTTAAACCGTTTTCTGTAAAGTGTAGTTCAAACCGAGTCTAAACTTTCCCTTTAAACCAGAGTTTACGATAATTACATTCCGAACTCCAGTTTAACTTAAACGCCAGTGCTGTTTAGACTCTAAGGCCCGCAGTATACTGATCTCTGGTTTAACTGAAACCGTGGTCTAAGTGTGGTTTAAACCCATTCTTAACCTGCCCTTTAAACCAGAGTTTTAAGACAATCATATTCTGAACTCCAGTGCAGTCTAGACTCTAATGGGGTGTTGCAAGAAAGTTGCAATCAATTGCAAATCCCCCATTTGTAATCAATTGCAAATATGATACATGTATTTTAAATGGAACTTGCAAACAATTGCAAGACTTGCAACTGATTTGGGGGATTTGCATTTGATTGCAACTTTCTTGCAACACCCCCATAGTGTGGTTAAACTTTGTTCAGAAATGTAGACTGCAGCTAGGGGTAGTTTAAGACTGATTTAATTAACTTATGGGGTGTTGCAAGAAAGTTGCGATTGATTGCAAGTTGCAACTGATCGGTACTGACCAATCAAAATCATTGTTGCAAGCGCATCTTCTTGAATGGGCAGACCCTGAACCAATCAGAATGGTTGTTCTAATTTGCTTTACAATTTCCAATTGATTGCAACTTTCTTGCAACACCCCATTAGACTGGAGTTTTAAGTTAAATGGGAGTTCAGAGTAGGGGTCATTGCATTTTTTTTGTCATCTTTGATCGAGGATCTTAACCCTTTCAGGACAGGAATTGATCACATTTTGTTCTTCAAATTGGCAACAGTAATATATTTCTTTTAGTGCTACATGGTTCTAATATTAAGTTGAAAACAATATACATGATTGGGAATTTTGTTGAAAAGTTCAAAACATTGTCAATGTTGATAATAATGTTTACCCTCTCAAGGTGTTGCCAATTTAAGGATTTTAGAGCTTATTCTCATTTTTAAAATTCCTGGCATCAAATGCAATATGGTCATGAAACAAAAATGGCTATAGTGTGTGCAGAATTTTCTGCGCTTCCCACTCATGCATCTGGTATATTTTTTAGAGATCTGAATCAAAAGTTCTTAGGCTAAACCACAAAATGTGGTCAATTGTCTCGATAGGATTAAGTGTTTGTTAGTGTTGCTTTGAGATGATTTAAGAAATGACTCTCTCAAGGCAATGGATGTCGATTAAAAGAAAGCAAGGATAGTTCTTTTACTCCTTTTCCTAAGTATTCCACTTATAAGCCCACTTGTGATTTTGTTAATTAGCTTTTGCAGCTGGAGATCGACAATAATGACAAATAAATTGAAATGAATAAATTACATGTAAGTTTATTCAAGTACAGAGCCATTGTAAATATGGTTGCATGATTGGATCTGTTAAATATTAAAGGGAAATTAACCTCAGCGTATGAATTAGCTTATTTTGAATGGTGTAGTATATGCCTCTTATTTGATACATGCAATTTCATGTAAAAACACAGGATATAGATATAAATCACTATTTTCCAGCCAAGTTATCGTCTGCTAGCAATAATAAGGGGGCTGCCATTACTTTATGTGTACACGAACATATTTTTCATCCCAAGTAAAATTTCCTTCATCGTTAACTTGTAATTGATTTTTAGAGGACAAATATATATTAGATAAAGTCACATATTCTGAAATGTAAGTTTAGTTTTATATATTTTTTAAAAGGTCTTAATTTGTTCATAAAAAATATACTTCATAAAAAATATACGTCAAGGACGGAGAATTGACGTCAAGGACGGAGACAATCGTAACAATACCAAAACAAGCGAGGAATCTGCTTTACAGGATGGCTATTAGAACTCATGGGTCGTCAATTATCTAGGCCCATGGCCAATAACAATCGTAATACAATCAGAACAAAGCGACGTATCTGTTGTAAAGGTAGGCTATTATCAATGCATATGGTACCTAATGATCCGTGTCATGCACAAAATGGCAGCCTCCATGGAAAGACGTAGCAGACAATAGGTGCATCTAGAATATCACGTGGGGTTACTTGTCCTGTTAAATATTAATCCTGAGGAGCCTGAGGTAATTCAGACCTATGAGAAATGGATTTTATATGAAATTAAAATTGTCCCAAGTGGGTTAAATGTTACATCATACGTCAGTAATTTGTACATTTTTCCCCCAATTGCTCTTTATTAGATTTATAATTAGTATAGGTCTAGAGTGCTCACTTTCATTTAAAGGAGAATTCGATAGTCAGTGGGTTAAATATTCAGCTTGAGGTAATGCAGGATGACACCTACGAGAAACACATTTTATATGAAAATGAAATTGCCCATCCAGTGGATTATAGTACATGTTACATAACATGTTACAGGCCTGTGAAATCTCCGCTCTTTTTATTATTCTGCCTGATTTCAATTTCCGCCCGATTTCAATTTCCGTTTTTTTCCTGTGTGCTATTTCTGCTATTTTATCGGTTGTTCATCGCGGGTGTTGCGGTTCATTCGGTCGAATGAAGGCAAGTCGGGACTTGCATTCAACGTTGTAGATGAAGTCACTGCATCGGCAGTTACGGGGGTTTGGAATTTTCATTTGTTTTTTCGCCGACACCATCACAATCGGAGCTTGCGCGTGATAAGCTTCTTCGGTGACCCTGTTTCTTAGCATTGGACTTAAGCCCCGCGTGCTTTGGAAATATGGCGCCAATTCCGCATTTTTGACGGTGGAATTAGGCTTTTTAGACAGATTTTGGGAGGTGACTATGGGACTTACTTGTGGTGAGTGACAATTGTCTGTGTGTATAATGATGTGATTTGTGTGTGTTGTGGCAATAGAATTTGCTGGCTTGTGGTCATATTTGTATAATAACAGGTAGAATCATGGTGGCGGAAACTTTCAGCTTTTTTCCGCTCTTTTTGTAAAACCCCACTCACAGGCCTGACGTTAATAATTTGTAAGATAAGAAAGTATAGCATTTATTCTCCATATATAGGAAATTCTTCTTCCACTGGTCAAAACAATATATGAAATATATATACATTCACGAATGGTTAGTAACAAAGAAGAAACGTACAAATAAATAGCTAGAAATAGACAATGGGACGGAATAACTGGAAAATACCAAGCTACCTGTTTTTTCCCCCCAAGTACACTTATATTTCTTGGATTCTAGAGGGCTCTATTTCATATAATAGCCAAGTCTCTGAGACACTGAATAAAGTTCCTCTTTATTCTCATTGTCCTACATACTTGTAGGTGTATTATCATTCTGTTTGTCCACAGAGATGAGTTTTCAGCAAAGCAATCAAGCATCCAGTCTGAATAGAGACTGAGATCGCGATCCTTTCCTAGAATCCAGTGTTGCTTATAGTGCCACATTTCAAGATCAATTACAGCAAATAGGATATCTCACCCCTTCAGTCCTCTGTCTGTCTGTCTGTTTATATGTCTGGCTGGGCACTTTTTTAAACTCTCTCCCACCCCCTTTCTCTATATATCTCTCTTTCTCTCTTTAATTCTCTCTGTCTCCATTCTTCCATCTCTTTTTCTCTCTATCCCTCTCTTTGTGTCTATCTTAATGTCTCTTGTTCTGCCTAAATTTCTTTCTCTTTGTTTTTCTCACTTTCTCTCGGTCTCTCTCTCTTTATCTGTCTCTGTCTCTCCTTTTCTGTCCTTTTCTCTCCTCACCCTTTTTTCTCTCTTCCTCTCCTCACTAACTCTCTTGATTATCTGTCTCTGTCCCACTCTGTCTCACCCTGTTTTGTCTCTCTGTCTCTTTGCTCTCACCATACCTTTCTAGGTTACATTTCTTTTTCTATATCTCTCTCTTTTCCTCATTCCTTCCCATTTCTTCCTCCCTCCCTCCCTCATTCACCCATCTACAGTAGCTTCACCGACTCCTCAAAACCAATTAGATTTAGAGGCAGTTTTTGCTAGGGCTCAAAATGTTTCATCATCAGGTCTTAGTCGAGACAGGCCTAGACTCTTTGAAGTGTCAGAGTGTCGATACTCCTTACCCGTCCCGATGATTCTCTCCTGAATTTGATCTCGGCAGCAGAAGGATGAAATGACAACGTCAAGTTTCATTCGGTGGTCTGGATGCATATCACCTGATGAAACATATATCACGTTACCTTAATTCTTTGATTGGTCTTCCGCTCTCTTCGCGCTCTGCTGATTTCATTTTGGGAGAATATAACCCAGAGGTGCTGACATAGGACTTTAGTTACAACACAAGGTAAATAGGATGTGTGCCGATGCCTTTGAACCACATGCATTCATGTTTTCAAGGATGGAATATTGCACAGACTGTGAAATCATAAGTTGGGTAAACTGGAGTGCTGTAGGTTATTTTAGATGTCAAAGGTCATTCAGTAGCATTTATATATTTATTTTGTTTGTTTGTTTGTTTGTTTGTTTTTCTGTTTTGGGGGGGATGATGGATTATTTATTTCTATACAGCTTCTCAGAGGACACCATGCTTATATTTTGCTTGCAATAGAACCTTTAAATGAACACTAATGACATGTGTTCAGCCTCCTCCAGATTGACCGCTTAAGAAAATGGGAGGGAAAAAGAAATCAACAGGTATAAATGAATGGCAGGGGGACGAAAAGAAAGTAGGTGCACACAACTAAAATCTATATGCATCTCAGAAATGTGTGTTAAAAGTATGCTTAATTGTTTGCTGCAGCATCTTTTTTTTATGGCATTAGCACAATCACTACACATTAAGTGGTTTGGCTCAATAACTTTTGATTAAGATCAAAGAGCCCTAAAAATATACCAGATGCATGGGTAGAAAGAGCAAAATATTTCTGTTCGCAATGTGTCCATTTTTGTTGCATGACCGTATTGTATTTGATGCCAGGAATTTAAAAAAGGAGGATAATCTTTAAAATCTTTATTTTGGCAAACATTGAGAGGTTTAAAATCACTGTGTTGGGGATCAAAATTGGCAATTATTCAACTTTTTCAACGAAGTTGCTAACCATTATATATTGTTTCTAAAAACAGTGCATCAGTATTAGAAACATATAGCACTAAAATTTAAAAGAAAAATGTTATTTTTTTTCCAATTTGAAAAACAAAATGTTATCAATCTAGCTCTTGAATAATTCTTGTCAGGAAATGGTCAAGGCAGAAATGTATATTTGACCTGTCCCTCCATCTGAAGTATGGTTAGAAATCAACTGAAAATTTTGCCAGCTCCATATTTGAGATCATTTTAATACCAGGATACTTTGGATATCATTTAATATCCCGGGATGTATTGGGATCATTAGATAGCCAGGATTGCATAATTAAAGATCCTAATAGATCATGTTATATCCTGTTATATCCTGTTCAAGCACATTAATTCATATCACAGCAGGGTATAAGGCTGGTAGTTGTATGCCAAATGCTTCCAGATGTCAACATCGCTGTGGTTTTGGTATTATCGGCTTAGCTGGAATCCTCCTCCTTTAGAAAAGTGTAAACAGAAGGCGTAGCAGGAGGATTGAATGCTCTGCTGGCTTCTGGACTCAGTCTGTTTTGAAGTGAGATTTGTTCATATATCATTTGCTTAAAGCCAGAAGGATGTTAAATCTCATATACTTTTTACATAGTATTAATGACCCTCTGACTTTCAGCAGATGGTACATGTACGTATATGGGATGCTTCTGCATATATTGTGAAACCAAAAATTTTCGCGTGCATCAAATTTTCACGAATTTCAGGAGTGGTCAAGTTTCATGCCGCGAATTAATAAAATCACAATTATAACAACATAAAATTATTGCAATTCGCAAAAGTTTTTAAGATTAGCGAACATTTTATGTCACAAAAGTTTCTGGTTTTACAGTTCATGGGCAACAATTGGTCCAGGCTGAATTTCTTCAGAGATATACATGTAGGGTTGGGGCTAGGGTTGCAATTAGGTTTTAGGTTAGGCTTAGGGTTACAATTGGGTTTAGGTTAGGTTCAAGTTTAGGCTTATGGTTACAATTGGGTTTAGGTTATTCAAGTTTAGGCTTAGGGTTGCAATTGGGTTTAGGTTAGGTTCAAGGTTAGGCTTAGGGTTACAATTGGGTTTAGGTTAGGTTCAAGTTTAGGCTTAGGGTTCCAATTGGGTTTAGGTTTAGGTTTAGGGTTGGGCTTAGGGTTACAATTGGGTTTAGGTTAGGTTCAAGGTTAGGCTTAGGTTTACAATTGGGTTTAGGTTAGGTTCAAGGATATGCTTAGGGTTACAATTGGGTTTAGGTTAGGTTCAAGGTTAGGCTTAGGGTTACAATTCGGTTTAGGTTAGGTTCAGTGTTAGGCGTAGGGTTACAATTGGGTTTAGGTTAGGTTCAAGGTTAGGCTTATGGTTACAATTGGGTTTAGGTTATGTTCAAGGTTAGGCTTAGGTTTACAATTGGGTTTAGGTTAGGTTCAAGGTTAAGCTTACATTTGCAATTGGTTTTATGTTAGGCTTTATGTTAGGCTTATGGTTACAGTTGGGTTTAGGTGAGGTTCAATGTTAGGCTTAGGGTTACAATTCGGTTTAGGTTAGGTTCAGTGTTAGGCTTAGGGTTACAATTGGGTTTAAGTTAGGTTCAAGTTTAGGCTTAGGGTTAAAATTGGGTTTAAGTTAGGTTCAAGTTTAGGCTTAGTGTTACAATCGGGTTTAGATTAGGTTCATGGTTATGCTTAGGGTTACAGTTGGGTTTAGGTTAGGTTCAGTGTTAGGCTTAGGGTTACAATTGGGTTTAGGTTAGGTTCAAGGTTATGCTTAGGGTTACAATTGGGTTTAGGTTAGGTCCAAGGATATGCTTCGGGTTACAATTGGGTTTAGATTAGGTTCAAGGTTAGGCTTAGGATTACAATTGGGTTTAGGTTAGGTTCAAGGTTAGGCTTAGGGTTGGATATAGTGTTTGGTCCAGGGTTAAGATTTCAGGTTATAATGTAGGATATTGACTGCAAAAATCAATTGTTGCTGGAACATGCATCCTACAAAAGATAGCGCTATTTAGAAGCTTAGTTTGCTGTCTTCAGTGCAATAAATTTGTTATTGTTTTCATCCTTATATTTTAGCAATAATATTCCCTTTTAAAACTTATTTTCTACAGGCCTTCAAATTTTCAAATTTGTCAAATGTCCGTCTTTGACTAACCGATCAGGCTCATGTATCAAAATCCTGGACTGTCACATTATTTGGAGTAATGTACATATACACAGTACGTGTGCCAAAAGTCAACTATGGCAGTCCCCTGTATGTTCCATTAGTAGACCAAAGCAAGTAAAGGGTTAAACGTCCATATTCAACTTCTTGGTCTTCATTTCTGACAATTCCTCAAATGCTTGGTGCCACAGCAGGGCTTATAATGACTATCATTATTTTAAACTATTATTATTCAACTTTTACTATGAAATGTCGCTTTTACTAGAGGATACAGTTGTGAAAAAGCAGAAGGTGTCTGTATAGCATACATCCATTTTCTGCATTTTCAGAAGATGGAGAAAATGTCTCTATATAGCACACACTCTTTTTTATATTCAGTCACATGTATGTAAAAGCACTAGATGAATGTGTAGTAGCATGTGTACATACATGTGTATTTCTTGTGTATTTCTCTACCTGCTAATGTTGCTCTCAGGTACAGAAATATGTGCATAAGTGGCATGGGATATACAGCATAACATACATACCGTAAATCTCTCATAGGTCCAATCAAATGCAAATTACTTTTTGCATTTACAAAGTTATACATAGCCATATAGGTAAAAGTTCATCTGAACATGGACCTCTCGTAGGTCCCCAAGCTAAAGGACATTCTACATGTATGTAGTAGAGTTTCCAGTAAACATCATGACAGATGTGATATGAATTATACTGCTCTTGTCGGCTCAGCAGTAAACAAGCCATGAAACATTTGATGCTACAAAATCTACTGTTTATATAACCAATGTTCATGTAGTACATTATCCAGGTTCTTTATATACATGTAAGTCTGTCTCCTACAGAATGGCAAATCCAATACCAATACCAATGTTGTTTATTCCGTCACATTCTGAAATTTGACGTTAAAGCGAAGGCAAACGTGCGTTAAGGCGAATTTGAACAATAGGCTGAGATAAGTGATTTAGTGATGTTTGTGTGTGTTGTTTGGTTTGTTGTTTTTTTTCCTTTTACACACGTCTACATGTATTTCGTAATTCTCTCTGTTATTGGGGAACCTAGTTTTAACAAGCTGTGCTTTTCTTTAGGTTCTCCCATGATACTGCTTTTTTTTTCTATTGACTAATACTATATTATTGTAAATTTTTCACTTTTGACTACATGTACATTGGAATTGTTATTGATTATGATATCTGTATTCAAAATTTTGAACGATGTATACTTTTCAATTGTAATGTTCATGGCAGATTTCTGCAGTATTATGAAATAAATTGATTCAAAATTCATTCATTCAAATTAAAAGGATTCCTTTTAACGTTGCAGGTAGAGATGTGTATTATACAGTGTATATATAAACCCAACAAAAAAGTAAACCCCCCCCCCCAAATCAAATTGGTGTAACTTCTTAACGAAAGGGTTGTGAGCAAAATAACTTATTATAATAATTATTTTTTTTCAATAAGCTGAATGGATTTTGCAATTTCAAATTCACGAGGGTTTAATTTTTTTTATATTGTGCTCACCCAACCATAACAATGAGAAAAGTGTTGGGATAGGTGTCAGGGGGTCAAGCGATGGATAATGAACAACAACAACACATAAATATGCACCGGAAACCGAATTCGCTAAAATCTTGTTTCACAGGATACCCAAAATGACCCTTGTGACTTTTGAAAAGTGACAATTTTGTCTTTAATTTTTGCTCACTCATGCATGACTTAATGGATCAATCTCATTTTCACAGAAGAGTTAGTCAATAAGTGTAGGAACACTCCTGCCAAGTTATTTTGCTCAAAACCTTTTCATTAAAAAGTTATGCCATTTTGATTAAGGGGGAGTTAGTCTTTTTGTTGTGTTGTATAACTACAGGCATATGAACTTACAAAATGTCACTTGCTATTGATATACATTCTATTGTTAAATGTATGGTGAAATTACATCATTATAAAGTCTTTCAAGTGTTGATCATGTCATATTAGAATACTCACGTGTTATGAAGTCCTCAACATCAGCAGAAATGTAAACAGAAAAAAAAAAGAATTATAAAGGCTTGATGGAAACCACTGATTCAAATAGGCACATATCGTCTCTTTGGAGCCAGAAGGCCTTTAAGTCCTGTCATTTGTACAGAGTTGATTAACTTTTGGCTCCAGGCAGATGATATAATATATAAGCAAGTTATATGTTGGTCTTTCGGGGGGTTCCAGTTCTCAAAACAATTTAAGAGCATTCTTTCGCATATTTCATTGTAACTTATACTTATCTCTAGGGCCTATTCTCTTGGCATTGGAATAAAACCAGTATTTCTCAGTTCAGTTATGTTTTTATATTTTCATACAAATAATCCACATTAAGTGTACATGTACCTCCTACGTTTGAATGTCATGTCCCTTCGCAACTAAACATTTAGTTCTGTTAGGATGGATGTATTCATTTGTAAACAGTATTGGATTGTCTGATGCAATATGTCATCACATGATGACTTGCTTCCATGGTTGGGTTTGTTTATAAGCTTAGCTCGAGGCCACATATGTCATCATCTTGAGTGTAGTACACATGTAAACATGTTCAGGGACAAATATTGGCATGCTTGTGGTCATGGCTACTTGGTGTTGTCCTAGCCCCATCTGCAGCCAAGTTCTGGAAAACTAACTTCAGGAAGTTAGTCGTCAAGATTTTATGTATTGTAATATGAATTAAACATGATTAAACTAAAGCAATGCATTTGCATTTATGTTAAACCTGTGAAAATGTTCGAGTTAACTGAAAATGCTATTGGTTGCCATTTGATCATAAAGGGCTGGATATATAACCAGAATTTGACCACTCCTTGGGAAAATAGTTTACTATCTACTATAGATTATTACAAAATACTATTTTACCATTAGTAATCATATGATAATAGTTTTACTATCCACTTTTGATTCATACATATTTCAGATTGCCATCTTGACCATCAGCATCAATCTAGTTTACCATCTACTTTAGATCTTGTATTGAACATTTTACAATCAAGAATGATATTATTTTACCATCTTCTTTAGATTGATCTGTATGTGCATCAATTGACGGCTTGACTAACGGGAGAAATAGTAGTTTATCATTTACCTTCAGTTAGTGTGTATCTCCTGTTAACCATTGGGCAATCAAAAGTGAAAATAGTTTACTATCTACTACTACAAGATTGATAGTATTTTATATGGCCTTAATCCCAAAAGAAGCAACAACGACTGCTTATATCTGCAGATATTAGTACATATATTATTCACAACATGACCAATAAGAGCATTACTAGTTTACTATCTACTTTAGATAAGTACAGAATGGCCAGTAATGATACAAATGTGAAGATAGTATTGACATGTATATAGAACCAGACACTATCAATAGTATCATTACTACTGTAGTTTACTATCTACTTTAGATAAGTACAAAATGGCAAGTAATAATACAAATGGGAAGATAGCATTATCATAATAGAACTACATGTACAGATAAAAATAAATTCACTCTAGACCCACAGTAGTGTCCAAATTTTCTACTTCTGGCTGGTTCATGCCTGCTTTGGCTAGGGAGATGTTGGATAGTTAAAATATGATTGGTTTGGGTATTGGCCAAACACAGTCCCTTTTTTTTCAAGTGTGGGTTTAAGTGCCAGTACTGCATGCCAAAAATCTGTAGATTGTAGTTGGTAGATCATAGAGTACACATGCAGATTTTTGTTGCGCTCAGCTTTTTAGTTTCATTTTTACCCCCTTTTGCATTTAATTTATGCTTAAAAATGATTTTTATTTTGCCTCTGCGGTTTTCATAGACATGTCTGAACAGGATCTTAGGAGAGCCGAATTTCAAAGTTTTTTGATGATTATATTATTTGTTTTTAGTCTCTCCATTATCTCTCAAGCTAACCAACTAATAAAAATGTAAGTGGGTGGAATGTTAAGGGGTGGGTATGTCTTGCTCGTGTGTAGTCTGCCTCCCCCCCCCCCCCTTTTCCCTCTCTCTCTCCCCTCTCCCCCCCCCCCCCCCCCCCCCTTTTCCCTCTCTCTCTCCCCCTCTCCCCCCCCTTCTCTCTTTCTCTGTCACTCTGCTCTGTAGCGGTTTTCTAAATACATGTAGGTTGAATTTCCAAAAGGAAAAGGAAGAGGGAAGATGGAAAGAAGAAGATGGATGATAAGGAAACTTTAAAATAGGAACATGGAGAGGGAAGAATAAAGAGATCTTGATATGTACATGGGAGAATAGACCTGGGGAGCGTTTCATCGAGCGTTTTGTCAGTGATTTTTACCGACAAATATGCTCTCGGCCAATCAGATGCAAGGATTTCAGTAAATGTCGGTAAAAATCACTGACAAAACGCTTGATGAAACGCTCCCCTGTTTACTAAGTGATTGAAATTTATGGATGTTTCTTTCCTGGGGACCTAGTAACGAGGTATCCATTAACCTGTTATTAATGAATGAACTACAATACTTGGAATCCAGTTTGCATACGTTACTTGTTGCTATGTCTGACAAGCCTCTGGCAAGCTTTCAGGTTGTCAAGAACAACCTTTGTTTCAAAAGTATGCATAAAATTTGAATAACTTAGTAAACAGGTCTATTGGGAAATGGAAAATAAAGGGGAAAGTTGATGAGAAGCTGTACATGTAGTTTGGCAGATGTTTATTATGGAAAAGTATGAAAGGAGGTAGAAGAGGAAAACAGGCACGATAGATTAATAGGAATACTTACAGTACAAGTAGAAGAAAGATTAAATCAAGGCATTGAGAATTGATGAGGAAATAAAGGACAAGGATGTCTGAAAGAACTGTGTGGGTTTATGAGACTGTATATACTACTTTTATGCATTTCTTTTATGCATTTCTTTTACTCACGATGTCATCATAATTTACATCGACCCTGCCCTTCTCCAGCTAATATATCTATTCATTTCCATTGAAATTTGTGTTTTATTCCAAATGCTTATCACATGAATTAATCAGAATTTTTATCACCCTCTACGCGTGACTCCAGGCTCATAAGCGATGAGTACAGGAAAGTAAAAAAAAACAACCCCCAATCATTCCAGAATTATTCATCAACTTGCCTGAACCAACATCCCATGATACATTACACTAATTTACACTGACTGTACACCTTCTAGTTTAATCTTTCAACAAAAGAATAGTAGCGAAGTCTGTAACAGCATGCATAATTTAACGTGTCAGGCAGTGCATAGTTCAACGTGTCAGGCAGTGCATAGTTCTTCTCTGTATAATAAAAGGATGGAGCAGCGTAGCATGTCGTTCTAAAGGAAAAGGAAAGTAATTTGCATGATGATTTGTCTGTAGTGCAATTAATTTGTGCAGGTTCTTTTAATCGTCATGGTTACACTGTGGTGTGATGGCAGGCCCATTTGTTAATATGCTTGGTACGGGGCTCACTGTGTCTCTGATATGTCAAAACAGCTTCAAATTCAGCTCTAGTTTGTGTGTGATCTATTTCTCTGTAACAGGTAGGAGTTTATGATTTACATCTTGTTTAAAATGAAGCATGATTAATGATGTTATGCTGATTAATATTATGTTCTTAGTTTGGATAGTGCATAATGTGTTTGCCTTTATGCACGTCCTAAGTGGACATTATGTATTATCCATGTATCCTTTAGCTTCACTTGATCATGACTTGTATCGATGATCAGCTTGTTGTGTTTGCTCTTAACCTGCTTAGCTGAGTTGTGGACAAATCTGGCAGAAAATGAACAGTTTATTGTGTCCTTATTGACTGCAATCAAGGTGTGTGTGATTTTATAAAAAAGGAATGTTCATCTTTTAGTGTTTGGATCCACTTTTGAGAACATTTCTGGACAATTTTCTGACTTATTGTTGAGAATTCATAGGTCTTTGATTCAATCTGGAATTGTTCGGACAGATAAACATGTATCCAACATCCTGCTTGAGCAAGCGAGTCAAATTATTTCAGTCGGAAAATCATTCTTTCTGTTTCTTTGCTTGTGAATTCTTTGTTTTGTTTCCATATGGAAGATTGATACATGATGGAAGAAAAATATAAGGAATTTTACAAGAGCTTCAACTTCATGTAAAAAATACTTTTTAATGGGGTATTACATGGATATACAACTTATGCAAAGATTTGGGTGTGTTGATTTGGTGTTGCAGCTGTTGCACCACAGAATGTCATCTACTGCTAGCCTGAAGGGCATTTAACATTAAACTGATAGCATTGTCTATTGCCTTGATAGCATTGTCTATTGCCTTGATATGTTTCTGACTTTCAGCAGACAGTATGCCGTAGTGCCCTTTTGGGATCAACTTGAGATTGGATGTAAAGAAGTCTGTCTGCATCCATGCAAATATGAGGAAATGTTTGTCGCGTGAACCGCTGCTGTTCTCAAAACCAATATATACTTGTTGAAGCCATAATTCAATCCGATCAGAGGCACATTGTTTGGTTGTCTCTGAATCTTTTTGTCCAATGAAATCCCGATCTTTCCATTGTCAAATCTGATTCCCCAGTTACTTCAGACTCCACACTGACACAAATCTGGCCATGTGGGGGTATTGTAATCGTTTGGTCAGTCTGGTAACTTTCTCCTGGGTGTGACTCCTGTATAAGGATGATTAGAACATATAGACTCATAATGTAATGAACGAATAAATTCATGTCTCTGCATCATGAAGGAAAGCACACTGTTTTCAAGAAACCAACTCACGCTAATTTATATACACTGTTGTATTAACTCTAGAAATCATGTTCCAATTATGTAGTATGTTATTGTTATGTTTGCACTTTTCAAAAGGTGATTCTTAAAAAAAATTTGCAATCGTGTTTTGGCTCGCAATGTTTTATATTGAGCTCAACATTTCATATCCATTTTACAAATACAACTTAGACAGTTGCAGACACTTCCTGGCATACATGTAGGTAGGCAGTCCCCCTCCCCCCTCCACCTCCTAAATCTGCCTATGACAATATCAGCATACAAATGTTCACTGACCATTGTTTCTTTCTATTTCTTTTTCATAATCTGCAGATTGGAAGGATTCCCGTGGTTCCCATGCTACCTGGAAGACATACAGGCCCGGAATCCAGAGTAGGATCTCAAGGTTTCTGCAATCAGCCGTCTTGAAACTTCGGCCCTGAGGGAGATCATTGTTCAAGCGCTTGTAAACAAGAGATGAGCAAACTCTGCACATAGGTATCTTGTTACGAAGAACATTTATTAGATTGGGATAGAATTCAATGCATGTACTGTGTACCCTGAGGTAGAACGGGCCTGTTATTGGATCATCAACTAGACGGGAACGACAAGACTGAGGAATACAATTTGAGGATTTTTTTTTTTTAACCGACATGGTGAAGCAGAGCAGTTGATTTAGCTCTTGAATGCTAATGAGCTTGCAGTTCTTAGCAATGTGGTGGGATTCATGTGCGTATTTTATGTGATATGTGCAGTGAATGGAGAAAGAATTTACTTTGAATGTGGATATTAATTTGGATTATCATCTTAATCAGTGGAGAAAGGAGAAACATTTGAAAAGTAACAGAAATCTCATAGCTCTCTTGTATTATGTGAATATTCATTCTCTATTTAGCTCTTCAGATCAAGAAAGATATTTGAGCACATGTGATTCCTCTTCCCTTTGTTTCCACTATGTGAAGCTTGATTGACATCCAGGAAATGAAAAGAAGAAAATGCAACATTCAAGATTGAAGTGAACGTGGTGCTGAGGAGGTTGACTTCTTTTGCACTAAACTAGAAGAAAGGATTGCACAAACGTTGATGGGGAGAAAAGCCATTCCCAGAAACATCTAAGTTTAGCTGCAACTCGACTGTAGGTTTATCCTGCTAACATTGGTCACTGAAATATTCATGAGAGTCCAGTGTACATTTCACCCACGGTGAGCCCATATCCGGCCGAGATTCACGGTGAGACTTGATCATTGAATTGGTCCATTGATGCGGGCAGCTCTGCCCGATTGACCACCAAATCAGCACCGTCGAGATCTTTCCGCAGACGCACGTCGGTTGCTGCGGGGGTTTGGACGCGCCCCCGCCATTCATGAGGATATCGACTGACCGGGACTGCTACATCCACTGACCCCAATGACGCTGACCAAAGCGAAAGAAATGGACAGCATCTTCACCGGCCGTCTGACCAACCTACCACTGCTGACCTCTAAGGTGGTCAAGATTATTCTCAGCTGCTGCAAATCAGGTCAGTTATGGTTTCATTATTTCATAAAGAGAAGTTTGAGTTTTGGTAATAGTGAAAAGTAAATTATGAGCTTTTTCATTCCTTCAATTCCCTTCACAGACCCTAATTTGATACTTTATCAGAAAATCATTGTCTTGAGAGAAGCCTAACCCAGCTACCTACAGGTTGTGTTAGGAGCAGCTATAGTACAGGCCCTATGGTAGTCTTACAGTGCAGATACTCTTTTACAACAGACGAGGGTTTGTGCCTGCAAACTATGCAGTCCCCATATATAGAGCCATGGAAAAAATTATTAGACCAAGAATGGTTACTGAAAGTGTTATATTTGTGGTAAGCATGAAATAAAATATCATAGAAGCAAGTGGCAAGTCGTAATCCATGGGCCTGACCAGTTGGCCTGACTCAGGGAAATTCGGATACAATCAGGTCCAATCGTGCACTACCGAAGGAATGTTATTGCCGGATTCCTCGCGTGATCGTTAACTCGAATCCCTCCATACGCAACCGACCAATGAGATTCAAATACTGGAATAAAGAACGCGCAATCTTGTTTACTCAAATTTGGGTCAATGTGCGAACTTTTATTAGCTGCGCACGATAAATTGAATTCGCTTTGAACTTTGATCCAGAGAAAGGAGCAGCCAACTGTAAAAGCGCCCATAGATTGCGACTTGTCGCTCCCTTTAATACATGTTTCAATGAGGAACAGTTTTCAAGAGAAACAAAAATTATGGTCTATATAGACAGGAGGTCTTGCTATCCAGGTGGTCGCTAAAGCAGGTTGGAATGCACTTGTATGTACTGTAGAAAGACATCTTGGTTTATACAGGTTTATGTTCGTGTTTCAAGAAGAATCGTTGCGATTTTCAGCAGGGAAGGAATGGCGAATACAATCAATCTAATGTAATTCTTGGAGAATATAGTAATATGTTTATGTGGGTTATTTTTTAACTCTGCAGGTATACATTGAATATGTAGATTGTAATGGTACCCACCTTCACCCATACAAATACACATTTTCCATACATCTACATAGCTTTGCTTTAACAAAACTGCAAGCAAAATACTTCATTTTTTTAATGAGGTCAAATCTTGCCCCATTTGTCATTCTATTTGTAGAGTTATAACTCATGAAAAATCTGTTTCTCTGATGACTCCAATTTCACTGCATCAGTCATCTGCAATTTATTGCATCAATCAGTATCCCCTTTATGCCCCTCTCTCTCTCTCTCTCTTTCTCTCTAAATCAACCAAATTCAGCAACTCCTGAAGATGGTGGCAAAAAGTAGGATTTCAACGTTCTATATCAAGACGTAATAGAATCGGTCGTTGATTGAACATTCGCGTTTCAGCTCCTGCGCATTCGTTAAGTTGTCAGCCCCAAGCCATCTACCGACTTCTGTCCTCTCTATCGCTTCTGAAGTTTTTTACCTTCCTTTTCCAAATCCAAACGTGGCATTTGCAGCTCGCAAAGCTGACAAGACAGAGAGAAGGAGAGTGTCACAGGATCAAGAGTCCCAGTTTATATTGTCAAGGGGCCCCTCGGTAACCACTAAATGCAAAATCCTTTTTATTTGGCAAATTGCAGAGATGCTACGTCTGATTGACGGGTACATTAAGACGGTGAAACACAGGAGCATAGTTTGGTTCCATCATTTACGTCTAATGATAACGTGCTGTCCTTCCTGTCTCTCTACCTCTCTCTTTCTCTCTTTCTCTTTCTCTCTTTCTCTTTCTCTGTTTTTGACTCACTCTCTCTTTCTCTGTTTTTGACTCTCTCTCTCTCTCTCTCTTTTGGTCTCTGACTCTCTGTGTGATTTTCTTTTTTCTCTCTGACTCTCTCTCTCTCTCTCTCTCTCCAAGGGGACTTGAGAATCATTGAGAAGATTTAGTGAAGATAGCAAGATATGTTACCGCCATAATCACTTGTCTTAATCTTCCTGTCTCGTCTGATCTCAAACACACAAGGCGTGATTGTGTATGAGATTATGAGGCATTGTTGTAATGGGAATTTTCGGTTTGCTACCAGACTTTTTTCAATTTAACCTGCAGTCAAAATTTAAAAGAAATTATTGATTAAAAACTCAATCCAGTGGCTGCAGCAATTAGACTGTAAGCACTTTGGTCAGTTACTGATGAAGCGCTGTATTAAGAAAATAGCTGAAATAATTGACATTAAAAATATTACAATGAATAATTTCACTTTCATGGAATCATAATATTTGTTGTGGTTCTTGAACTCCCAACATTCAGCGAGCTAATGTTTCATTATAGTTAAAGGGACGCTATAAAAGAAACAACCCTATGTAATTTGATGTTTTGTAGATTTTAAGCCTGCCTTTTCAGCATTAAGATTTAAATAATAAAACATTCTAATCTGCTAAAACCCTTCTTAGAATGGATAATCCACCAAATACTTAAATGACACATCTGCTTCACTAAATACTTTAGGATTATAATTTCTGATCCTCCGAATACCTTGATTAGAATTTCTAATCCATAAAATACTCTTGATTACAATTTGTATTCCATTAAATATTCTCCTTGGATATTCTACACCATCAAATACAATGAAATTATCTTTTTATTCAGAATTTCTGTGCAATGAATTATTTTGTGATCAGTCTACCTCGAAAGGTATAATGCTAGATAATTATGATTATTTCGCTGAAAGAAGAATTCAAAGCTTCCCAACAGTATTTAAGAAATTAGGATGAAACTGTAAACTGCAAAACAAAAGAAGATATTTAAAGGTGTATTCTTTTTAAGTTGAATTCTGGTAATGCAATAACATTGAGAAAGAAAATGTCTCAAAGCAGTTGGGAAAGGTTGATCATGTCTACATAAGATTTGGTGTAAACTTTGAGGTTTTGGAATCATCAAAATGATAATAAATTGACCCAATATTGCTGAAAAGCACATGCACTGCACACATAAATTTGGTATATGGGACTGCACACATATGTAACATGAATGTTCGGCCCAAACATTTCAGCTATTTCTTGTCATATTTCAAATACGAGGGCATTTGAAGAGCAATCGCAATCAGGGGACATTTGTAAGTACTATGATATTCTTCCAAACTAACATAAAAAGAATGAGAAAGCTCACAATTTTTGTACCTTTCCCAGAAGTCAACATTCTCTTGTTAATTGTTGAATTGTTAAAGGAGAATTAACCCCTGAGTACAAATTTACTTATATTGAAAGGTGTAATATATTCCTACTTATTGGCCTAAATCATTTTCTAATAAGATATTAGAAAAGGGTATAAAAGGGTATATTCCAACACCCGGTATCGTCTCCTACTCATTTACATGGGGGCTGCCATTTTCTTGCTGATTTGGATTTGTACATGAACCATTGAGAAATGTTCCGGTCAGGAAGATATTTTGAATCCAAGACCTAAATTGATTTTCTTCATTACCTAAAATCCCATATGTGACGAAAAATATAAAGTGGGTGTTTACATGATTTATAAAAATTAAATCTTTATAATGATACTTTTAAATTGTCTGGTTTTGCTTAACAAAAATCTGTTTTCTTGGGTTTGCCAAACAGAGCAGAACATAATATATGCAGCATGCATTCTGACTTTTCAAGTCCCATTATCCGAAAGCAGGTGAATGCATAGTTTGCCGCTATAGATGCTCAGGGAAGAAGCATCCATAAAATTTGAATTAATTTGCTCCGTCCATTGCGTCACAGTATGTAGAAAATAGATTTATATTAAGCGAATATCGATTTTCAACAGAAATATATAAGGAAATCTTCAGTTTAAAAATAAATTGACATATCTATTCTATATTTTTAATCTCAAATGGGTTTTTAATTTTGAAAAAGGCAATTGGGCATTTGGATTAAGAAAATCTTCTTGTACACATAAAAAAATGGCAGCCCCCATGTGTTGCTAGCAGACGATACATATTGCTAGCAGATGATAAATTTTGCTCAGAAAATCTTGATTCGTATCGATCTCGTATATTTTGACGCGAAGCCATATAGTCTAACAAGTAGGAATAAATAACACCTTTGAACACTATCGTCTTTATTGTTTGAGGTTAATTCTCCTTTAAGTTTACAATGCTCAGCAAATATCTGATGGTTTTATATCTCCATCATTGATTTTTAGAGCATGTTAGTGCAGAGGCATACTATTTGTAACCAGGGGGCTTCCATGATTTTGTATGGGGGGGGGGCACAATTCTGAAAAATTTCTGATAAGCCCAAAATAAAACCAACAGTTATTATATATTTGGGTGCTACATGTACATGTAATTTACTCCAAAAAAAAATCTTTACAACTCCCCCCCCAAAAAAAAAAAAGAAGAAAAAAAAGAAAAGAGAAAGAAAAGGGTTTATCACATTTTTCGAGAGCCCTTTGAATTAAAATAAAATTGTAAAGTGGCACATTTTGTGGTTTTGTAGTAAAGATATTCCAGTTGGGTTTCAAAAGATACATGGGCCAGTTGCCACCCCCCTCCCCCAAACTAAATTTGCCAATGCATGTAATATTATACTTGTCATATGTCTGTAGTAGATATGAAAACCTTCCATGTACATTGTACAGGTACATGTACATGTACGTTGGTTCTAGATCAATACTAGCGTGTGATTGTGAATGCTAAAAAAGTGTACCAGATGGTCTCAAGATGGTGTTTAGTCGTCATGGATAGGGAATTAGCTAATACATTTAAATGATTGTATCACAGTTGTTGAACTTTTGAAACATGAAATTAGCATATATATTGGTAATTATAACTTTACATCATGTGTATGATTTTTTTTTACAGTCATACCTCGGATCAGAAGCTTCGTAAAGAATGGGAAACTTGCTTTTTTATATACATGTAGTTGTTAACATGTACACTCTGTAGGCCTTTTGAAAAATTAGATGATCTGGCAATAATTTTAGTCAAATCTGATGTTCAGTGCAATTTCGCAAACCTTTGTCACTCTTATTATAAGGGAATCCTCCATGGTATTTCTTCTATACCATTTTAAATTTTGTAGTTCAGGGCCCTGTAACATAAAGCTTGAAATGGATCTTACGATTGATATCAATCGTAAGTCTATGGCAAACCATGTACTGAAGAGTTACAATTGATTGTAAGATTGATTGCATCTCTTTATGTTACAGGCCCCAGGTCTGCCAAAAGATGTACTTCACATTTTCCCAGTCAGTTTAATTCAAAGTCATATCTTGTACATTCAAATTAACACAAATGTCGGTCTCAGATTCAAATTAAGAATCATACATGTAGCATTCAAATTCAACAGCCAGTCAACTGAATTCCTAAACATGCATTCACTTTGCAAATTCCTAAACATGCATTCACTTTGCAAATTCCTAAACATGCATTCACTTTGCAAATTCCTAAACATACATTCAGTTTGCAAATTCCTGCACGTTCTTAAACTCAGTGCAATCGAGTTGACTCGGTCAGCTTATCGTGTTAACTTGAATGCACGGATCTCAAAAAACGTGCTCGCTTTTGCAAATTGAATGCACATACATGAAATTGTTTTCCTGTTTAATTTGAAAGCTCGGATTCTTAATTTGAATTACGGAATTCGTCCGAGAGAGGCATTTGCGTTATTAAACTTGAATGCACGTAATGGAATTTGAGGTACCAAATTATTAAATTGACCAGGAAAACCTATAGTAACCTTAACTGCATTAAACAAATTTCTCTTTCCTTGCATGTGTGTGTTGTATAATTATTCAGTGAATTTTATCTGGGATCTGAACATAATAAAAAAAACATAAAACACAAATCTTTTCTTCATATTTTTCTATTCACAGATACCATACAGGAGAGGTTTGTTCTGTTACGAGATGCGGTACCAGAATTGCAGAGGTTCTGTCAGCAATATGGCCTGGATTTCCAGGTATGATCTAGAAGCACTTTCCAGGAACCTTTTTTTCAAATGTCAAAATTTGAATAATAATTATCAGTCCAGGATTTTAGAAGTTTCCGCATGTGCTGCAGATTTGTGCAGTGCCCATGAGGCAAAAGACAAACTTGTATACAATATGGAAATGATATTCTACAGTAAGTGTTGGAAGTTATGCATTTCTTCAATCTTTCTCTTACAAAATTTCCAACAGGCAATGCTCACCTCGCATGATAAGATGAACTTGTTGTGCAGCTGGAAGGAAGGCGTAATTGTGTTGCGCCGTTCTGCGAACGCAGACGCACACACTATTGCGTTAATCAATAAAAAGGTTGTCAGCATTAAAATTCCTGTAACTTCAAAAACATGTGCTTATTTGGTAGGAAACTACTCAAATCTGGTAGATGCTATTCATTTTCACTGTTATATTAGTCGATCAAGAGAGGAATCCCTGTCATGTTTAAACATGGTATGACTTGCTCTATACATAACATTTAGAAATGGGTTACCCTTTATGCTAAGGCCTTTCTGCCAGCCAAATGATGAAATGTAGATTCATTTTTGTTTTCCTCCCAAGATTGAACATACTTATATTCAAATTGTATGTTCGAGAAAATTTATGAAAATGCTCTTTGAATAAATGATTATGCTTGTACATATAAGTAAGCAAAATTCCACTCCGAGGGATTTGGTAATGAGGATTAATGCCTTACCAAATGGCACTAGCGCATCCACTTGGTTTCAAACCCGGGTCCTCAAGTTACGAGACCACCGCTCTACCACTGAACCATCACGCTTACATTGAATTCTAATTTTGTGCTACAATTGTATACATGTACATTAATAGATGAAGAGGAAAACAATTTAATGAAACTGTTCTGGGAAAGAAGGAATAGAGTGAGATACTAAATTCAAACGGAGAAAACATTAAAAACATTTTACAATGAAACCTGTATATAAAGACCACTCTGGGGAGACCACAAAAGCGGTCTTTATGAGTAGGTGGGCTTTATGTACAGGTTCCTTTAATACATGTTTCAATAAGAATCACTGTTCAAGGGAAACTAAAATTGTGGTCTTTCTATAAAAGTGGTCACTAAAGGAGGTTTGACTGTATTCTAAATAGATTTCCTACATAATTATATTTTTCAACATTCAAGTGGGCTTATTTACTTTGGAGAAAGACTGGGCAGCACTCTTCTATATCAAAGGCAAAAGGGACGCTGTTGCACCCTTTTTACATCTTATTTCCCATGCCATCCATAACAGATTTCTCTTTGATAAATGAGAAGCATAAAGCCATGTAGAAGCAACAAACCCATATCAAATGTTGTTGATTGGGTTCTAAACTCAAACCGACATTCAAAGTGTTATCCAGAGCGTTGGCGGTTCCATGCTTCACTTATCAACAGATGCTAAAGATGCTGCCATCTGAAAATCACGATGATGTGTTTGGGCATGATAGAGGGAGATTACCCCAATTTGTAGATAAATCATGCTTCTTCAAATGAACAATTGAATATCATGTGCCGTTGGAAAATGTGAAGAAAAAAAATTGTTTGCAAAATTCTGCAGATTTGAATTTGAATTCAAAATGAGGTTTAGTATTGATATTGAGTTATCAAATACTAGGTCTTTCATTTATTTTTCTTCAAGTTTATCTACGTGGTTAGTGTATAAGAAGCCTTTCTCAAATTTTGATTTTGTTTATTCTCTCCTGTGAATTCTTTATCTATCTTTTTTGGTCAAGCATGTGTTTATTTTGATTATCTGAATTTTCACAGTTTATCCTTTTTTTCCATATGGGTTACCTTGTAATCAAGGCTTTAATATTTTGTTAACTATAATGTATGTAATGAAGATTTGCGTTATCAAGCAATTTATTGCCAATTTTTCATTAGATATTATAATTTCTTTGTTAATAGTATTTTTTAAACTGCAAAAGAAAAGAGCAAATGAAAAAAGATCAAAATCAAGTCAAATTTAATATCTTTCTTTATCCATCCATTCATTCATTCATATTCTTGTCTTCAGCTGGTGGATATGCACCAGGGCCCATCTAACACATCCACCAATGACCATGAGATGGCCGGTCTTAGGATTCAAGAAATCATCAACTCACACCAGCTCTCTCTGGGACCCTTCTTTGTGGTGAGTTGAATGCAACATGCACCAGCCAATCAGAACTCAGCTTTTGGTGACTGCTGTCAAATTCTTGTTCCTGATTGGCCAATGCTATGAAAGTTATGTTTGATTGCTACTTTTTCCAAAAAGAAAAGATAAGGGTCCCTTTGGCTCTAGGTTTCAGTTGAATACATGTAATCAAATGCAAATTATATTAGATAATCTGAGTCTTGCTTTACGATAGTAACAGTCTTGATCCTGATTGGCCAAAATGTATGATTGATTGCATTTTTTTTTCAATTATGTAACAGAGAATCCCTTTGTTGTCAAACTAGTAATCAAACCAATTTTTAAATCAAATATGTAATTTTTGTTACCCATTCAGGATTTATATTTTAAGTATAGCCATATTGCTGCTGATTGATTAATGTCATGAAAGTTATATTTGAATGCAAATTTTATGAGGTACAATATATGTCAATATTTCAAAAATGGGATCCTAAGGTATGATATCCTGTGAAGTGGTTGATTTGAAAATAAAATGAAAAAAACAATGAAGAAAAAGAAGTTTCATCAACATGTACACCATCTAACACTTGACATTAAATTGGGAAGACTTTGTGTTAATGTAAAGAGAAATATTTTTGTATACATGGACATGTATACATTAATAAATAATAGGTGTTTATAATATTATTGCCAGGAAATTGTTCTATTTCTTGAAAATTAGTGTTTTTAGGCCAACATTTGACAATCATATGAAAACAAATCAGTTTTCCTCAGGTTGATGTTCATGGGGTTCTGATACCATGTTATTGCAACAAAATTGCAAATCCTCCCCTGAAATTGCGATTCCGGCAATTCTGCTTAATCAGCCACAATCTAGCACACGTCACAAACGAGGGGGAATTGGGATTCAATTTCTAAAAATGACCACCACGATGCCCTTTAATCTTCTCCTGGAGGTAAACAATTATTTCAAATTAATAGGATTCCGCTGGCAGATGTCAGAATATCCCTTCTGCCCACTCAAATCCCTACCAGGCATTTAACCGAAAAAAGGGAAATTGATCGAAACCCCATCATGCGAAAATGGTTCCAGTTCTCTTAACTGCCATTCAGGATGTGTAGAAGGTAGATCGGGGGGGGGGGGGGGGGGGGGGGGGGGGGGGGGGGGGACTGTGTTGATGGGTTGATGGGTCCGAGGATGGAAGTAGGATTCTCGGGGGGGGGGGGGGTAGGTTTGCATGGGGTGGGACTGTGTTGATGGGTTGATGGGTCCGAGGATGGAAGTAGGATTCTCGGGCAATATTTTTGCGCATTCAGAAAGATTATCAGAGTAACAAGAGTTTAAGAGTTTTTTGTATTCATGTGTGTGTTCAAATATTGTTTCTTAAGAGTCAAAAGGGTACTAAAATCTAATTTTACGTAAGGTCGATGCCCTTTCGGATCTCATTAGACAATATCATCTTGAATGTGCATGGTTTACAATTAATTTTATGAAGCTCCTTTGTCTTTACCGCATTTTCTGAACGAAGTTCATATTAAGGACTAACATGCATTGAATCAGAAACTATTGCTTGCCTCGGCCAAAGGATTTGTAGCATCCTGCGCAATATTGACCCTCATCTAGAAAGCTGTTAGCCACAAGAAAAAAAAATGAATGAGATTTAATGAGGTACATGTAAGAGCTAGTCTTGGAGGTGACAAGCAACGTCTACTTCTCTTCAAATGCAGAATTATCAGCGACACTTGTAGATGTTCTGGTTTAATCATTACCCATCCGGAATGTATCCCTCTTCTTGAGATTATATTATATTTACTCCACAATCTTTAAACTAAGATTTAAATTGAGAAGAGCCTCTCTGTTCCCCTTGCTTGTCCCAGTATACCATTTTGGCGCCAAAGTTGATTTACTGAGGTCAAAAGCTAATTATGGTATTTCAGGCCAGCATGTAGACCTCTCCAAGGATTTGTCTCTGTTATTATTAAAAACAATTTTCTATCAAATGAACTTCGAACTTTCGAATCTTCACAACTAGTTGTTCCACACATTAATCGGTAAAGAACACCCCTACCCCTTTAAGTGATATTTGATATTGTGTCTCCAGTGCAATTTGCGATGGTCTGGAGTTAATTATGGCATTTTTGTGGTACATGGTTTTGATGTCCAAATGAATTAATCATACTCTATGTAGAATGATAACTCTTCTTGGATGTTAGAGTGCTATGTCATTATTGAAAATTCACACGCTCTCTTGACAATGCTGTTTATGATCAACCGAGAACAGGATGTTGTCAAACATTAATCCTGTCATATAATCATAAATGATCGGTATTAAATTGCAATTTGTTATTGTGGTAATGAGAAGAGTTAATGACTTTCTTCTCAATGATTGAAAATCCATGTATAGTAACCTTGATCTGTGGTATACCACAAGATTGCATCAATCAACTTTTCACCAAAGAGAGATGGTTGATGGAGGAGAATTGAACTCGGAACACCTTTACTCGCCCTCTCTTTCTCTCTTAAGGATATCCCCATTTGTTTAGGCCATGAGGTAATCACACCATTGGAAGAGAATACAGGTAGCTGTTTAAAGAGGGGGCTATTACATGCCCTCCCCCCCGCCCCCCTATCAGACCAACCCCTAGTGGCATCATTAATTAATAAAGTAACTACAACATTAAAAAGAAGAGCTGTTTTGGGGATGGGGCTTTCATATGCCCTGCCCTCCTCCCATCCCACTACAGACCGACACCTTTTGCCAATATTTATTTAGACCGTAAAGTACACTGATCATCAGAGGGGAAGAGCCAATTCTAAGGGGGGGGGGGGGGGGGGGCTGTAAATGCTCTGGCTCCCTTACTCGCAGACTGTCCCCCAGTGGCACTATTAGTTTAGACTATAAAATACACCCAACATCAAAGGGGGAGAGCCAATTTTTGGAGGGCTGGTATACGCTCTGGCCCCCTTACTTGCAGACCGTCCCCTAGTGGCACTATTAATTTAGAATGTAAAGTACACCCAACATCTTTGAGGGGAGGGCTGGTATATCCTGTGCCCGCCCCCCTTTACTCACAGGCCGTCCCCCAGTGGCACTATTAATTTAGACTATAAAGTACACCCAACATCACAAGGGGAGAGCTGATTTTAGGAGGGCTGGTGTAGGCTCTGGCCCCTGTCACTCATAGACCTTCCCCTGATGGCATTATTTATTCAGAACATAAAGTAATCACGACATTTGGGAGACTGGCAGCCTCATCCTGCAGAACTAATCAAAGCGCTTTATACCTGGCCGCTCACCGGTCCCTCCACCGATCCATTCGCCCACTCGGGTGCTTCTAATGTAATCTGTGCGCTTCGGCACACAGCCCCCACAGGATTACACAGTTTTGATTGCCAGTCAAAACGATGATGTGTTTTTACAACCAAATATTTAGCTTTAAAATGAAAGGACCCTTTTCTTTCCCACTCAGTTCACAAAAAGGCAATAAGAATAAATATTCACATGCAAAATTTAGGTTTACTTTACAGTTTGTTACATTTCATGCCAAAACTATGCATAAACTTTATGTCGTGTAGGATCAAACTTATGAATATATGTACACATGTACTTATATACTAGGTGTTAAAAAAATTGATACTTTTGATCATTAATAACTTAAAAGTTATAACTCGAATCAGACTGAGGTTTTCACATTGTAAAATTGAAGGATGTCAAATTTATTTGGAGTAAGTTTTGGTAAAATTCCCTTCATTAATATTCTAGAAATAATGCTCTGAATATTTAAATACATTTTCACTTTTTGAAAAATTGAGACCACAAAATCTGTGCGAGTCTGTAATTAATTCAGAACACAACAATTGCCATTGTGCATTGCAGCTGAAATTCCAGAGCACCTACATATGTATTTTAACCGAGAGTCATGAATTATTAACAAGAGTGGGGAGCAAAATTTCAGCAGAAATAACAAGTGTGAGGCACAATAGCAGTTATTGTTTTCTGAGATGAGTAACACATGTATAAGTTTGGAGTTATTAATGATTAAAAGTGTTGTGGGTTTTTTTACACCTAGTACATGCCCTTTGAATCAGATAAAAAAGGGCTACATTAGAGAAAGGGAAGGGAAAAAGAAAAAGAAAAGAAAAGAAAAAAAAAAAAACAGAGAAACAAACCATTCACCAGCCTTACCCCTAAGATTGTAAAAAAATGGTTTTTCGCAAGATAAATTTGGGCTTTTATTTCTCATGTTTCATTGTAAAATTTGACTTTGAATATTTTCCAATGGAGAGCCTTTGAACTGTACCTGTTTATGTAATAAGGAAAACAAAAAGAATGTTTATTTTTAGTCCACACTTGAAGTTGAGCATTTGCATCCTTTTAGGGATTCAACGCCCACGGCATGAAAAGGGTTAAAATCTAATAGGCAGGAGTTGCCGCCTGAAGCCCCAAGAAGGTTAAACATTGAGTATAACGATTTATTTATAGCATTGAGTGATCCATGCACATGGGACCCGTCTAAACAGAAAGCAAAAGAAGCTCTCTTTTGTGTCTGTTAATCAGTTTTGATATATCGTCTCATCAATCAAAAGGAAAGCCAGACAGTCCTGTGTATGCTACAAACATGTTTTCCCAGATATGTAGCCTATGCAATACATTGGGCATGTAATACATGTAATATGAAGCGGGAAATTGTATGATTTATAATTGAAAGTACTTGAATTGAATATTGAATAGTTTCAAGTTTCAATTTGATTTTATTTGTCTCTCTTTCAATAATATCAGTAAGATATTTTCCAACAATAGTATCAAGAACAACAGTAACTACAGTAACACAGTTATAACAAGCATATATGGAGAGAATGAGAGCGTAATATAATCATGTGATTACATGTACATGTGTAATAAAGAAAGGCAACAATATTAGGAGAAAGATAAACCTTAGTGAAGCATAGCTTGTGAGATGAGGTACCTCAGGAATAAAAATATAGATTGAAAAATATGTTAGACACTGTGTAGTTCATGTTTGTATCTAAAAATGTCATATTTTGCTACTTTTTTTTCAAAATGCAAATAGTTTTAGTCCTTGAAAGTTCTTTTTTTTAAAGAATTTGTTGATGTTGTCTGCAAGGACTTTTATATTAAAAGAGCGAAGTTTTATTCATTTTTCCAATATTTGGGTAATCAGATAATGATATATATATAATATCAATATATATACAGTTTATTTTCAAATATTACTTTTAAGCCTACATACAAAGATTGCATAAGGGAGACAACAATGTGTTGCTTATAAGCAGGTTGTCTTTACTGAGAAAGCAGGGTTTATTGTATAACAAAACAATGCACAAGTATAGGCTGCTAAATAGGCCTTCCTTATATTTATACCTTCCTTATATTTATAACTTCCTTATATTTATGCCTTCCCAGTATTGGTCAGGCCTTCTTAGACCATACCCATCTATTTGACGTTTTAAACATTGTGATCCCTCCCATTTTTATAGAAAAAGATTTTAACACCATGCATGTACATGTAATATAACAGACCTCATGTCAATGAAGATCATTCACGTAGAATTCCTTTTATCCATATGTTGTGACAATAACATCTACTCTACCTTTTGTTTTCTTTGTTTTATCTGTAGTCGATAATTGGCAACAAGTACGGTGATTATGTACTGCCCTCTAGGATTGAGGCAACAGAATTCAGTCACATCCGAGATTGTGCGTTTGAAGCTGGCAAAGGTTAGTACATGTACACTACCTCATGATCATGTTGTTTTTAAAATCATCTGTGTAGTGGTAATTACTTGTCATTTTTGTCTGAATGACAATTGCATCATCTTCATGATTTCACTTTTGTCATTGATGAATTTTCAATCACGGAATTGGTTAGACAGCAAGTTCAAGTACAGTAGGAAAGCTCTAGGTCATACACAAATGACTGCATGTTGGTAATTGAATATTATTGGCCTTGCATCGGGTCATCCATATTCCAACATCACTGCTGAGTCTGCTGATCAATAGTTCTTCGCCTGATGTTGATAACCATTGTTATCGTTGTCACTTTCATTGTCATTGTCATTGTGTTTTAAACATTGATTCTCTTTCTCTTCTCCCTTCCAGACATCAATGTCCTTGATGAGTGGTATGTCCAGGAGGGCGATGGTGTAGAACAGGTCTACGTCCTGCAACCGATATCCTCAAAGCTCAAGTACTACTATGACTCGTAAGTACAGTCAAACCTGTCTATAAAGGCCACCCAAGGGAAACAGAAAAAGTGGCCACTGTAGACAGGTGGCCTTTATAGACAGGTTTTAAGGCACATATTTTGGGCTACAGGGAGGCAATGTAAGTGACCACTATAGACAGGTGACCGCTATAGACAGGTGGCCACTAAGACAGGTTTGACTGTAATCAACAGGGTTTGCTCCAAACAAGGCCTATTTCTCTTATTAACCGCACCGTTCCTGTATGGGAATAATTCAGTAGTCAAGGGGTTAAGCAATGTTAAAAGATTCCCCCCCCCCCTTATTACTGTCAGGAATATGAAATAAACTTTGCTAGGGTGGGGAAGTGGTAGGTTAAATAGGGTTGTAGTGTGGTCCTACAACTGATATCCACAAAGCTTATAAAGTATTACTATTACTGGCAAGTGGTCACCAGTGCTTAGTTTTTTTTCCCAAACAGGAATTTATTTCCTTACTCTGACAAGCCATTATTTAAAGCAAATGGACTAATCCTTTCTTAGGGGCAATTGGAAGTGCCATTGGCATCGAAGCTTGAGTGTGAAGCTTGTACCTGGAAAAACATAACAATTATTGAAATATCCTCACTGCTTTTTTGCTTGGAGGGCTACAAACCGGCTGGCAATAAGCCTAATTTCCCGTTACTTTCAGGCAGGCAATCAAAATCTGTTATATTTCGCATGCTTTGTTACTTTAGGTTCCAGTTATATTGTTCGATTTTGGCTTTCTGTTCATTCTTGCGGTACACTCTGAGTGCAAGACAAAAAGCTTTATTGTGTCTCTCAACGCCATTATCCGATTGTCTTCTTTCTTGTGTATTCCAAATGTAATGTCCTCAAGAATTTCCCTTGGTAATCTCTCTTCCACCAACCCTCACAATGGGTAATCACTATTAGCGTGTATGATGATGGCATGGTTGGCATATGATATTACAAGATGGTGTAGAGTCATGTAGTGTCATTTGACGATTTTATCATCTTCTACAGGAGCCCAGAGAATAAAGAGTTGAATGAGAAAGACCTGGCCAAGTGGAAGAAGGCCCATGATGCATTGCTTGAGATCCTGCAGCAGTGTGCCGAGTATGTACATGACGAGGGTCTTCTCAACGAAGAACAACTCCACAAATATCACATGTCAGGTATGTATGTACTTATCAACCTTTGCCTCTCTTGACCTCGATGTAGCACTTGTAGGTCAACGTCGGAAAGGACCAACAGATGGTGAATACACATGCCACACTGCTACACAATACTCTATGGCAATAGGACATGGAAAATACTAAATCTAAGGAGTGAAAATTATCTACTTATCAACACATTGTGTGGGAAAGCCAATCTTCTTTGGTGACCAGCTAAACCATAAATTCTGGAAATTAGGCATTTAAGCATCAAATTTTGCCTTCGCCGTTTTGTCTCTGCCAAGACATAAGGTGAGCTGGCTATGTGCTGCCCTCTTGTGCTGAGAGAGGAAATCTGCATTTGATCTATTGTTGCATACAATAGTTGAAAAGTAGAGGGCAGCAAATTATTAGTTTTAACCGTGACCATATTGGTTTAGGAGTTTGAAGTTATGTTTTCCATGGGTTCTCCACATTTTATACAGAATCATCGACTTTCCCAGGTTCACCAGGTTACCTGGCTTTATCACGTTTCATGGTTTCTTCATCACTTCTTCGATTTTCACACATGGTGCTGGTATTGTTATTTTTAATACTGTGATTTCATTTATGAAATATTGTTCATATAATTATCTTCAAAGGTCTAAAGATGACACATTTGAAAATGATATGGACTTTTGGAATTGATAGCATCAGGATCATGAGCAGAATAAGAGGATCAAAATTCCTTCCTTCCATTTCCTTCATGCCATTTTCACATATGTAACTGTTTATGATTTTCTCTTTCTTATGGTACTCTAGCTCTTGAGAATGAGTTGACAAGTGCCGTTTACCAGACAGATAATTCTGCCGAGAGATGTGTGTGTGTCTACCGCTCATTCGACGACCTCCCCCAGAACGTGGAGTCGCAGGAGATGCACAACTATGTCGACATTCGCAAACCCAACCGTCCAAAGATCTACAAGAAGGCACAGGAACGCATCAAAGCACTCAAAGAATCCAAGATTCCCTCGATGCTGCCGGAGGAGAACATCCTCAAATTCTGCATACCCTGGACGGCGAATGGCATTGACCCTGCAAACTCTGAGGAACATGAACAGTACTTGAAAGAATTCTGTGGACAGTTCACGTCCAAGATCAAGGAGTTGGTGGACAAGTTTGTTGTCCGTGAGAAGGCCAATCTGCAGATGAGGGAAGGGTCGGGGCTGACAGGGGAGGTCCTGTCACACCTGCAGGTTGCAGATGAATACACAAAGAGTTTTGTTTCACGGGACTCGGTAGTGAACCAGGTTGAGAGACTAGTGAAGCAGACGCAAGGAAAGAATGACAAAATGCACAATGCCATATTATTGCATGGTGAGCCAGGAAGCGGCAAGACTGTAGTTGTGTCACAGATTATCAAGATGATGCCAACTTGGTTGGGAGAATCGGTCATTGTTGTGCCAAGGTTTCTTGGTGCCACCACCACATGTAGAACTGTTCGTGACATGCTGGAATCAGTGTGCCATCAGGTGTATGAGGTATACAAACCTAAAAAAAGCAAATTTGGTGACATTCCTCAAGACATAGAGAAGCTCAAACCATACTTTAAGAACTTAATCGAGAAACTCCCCTCCCCGACTCGACCACTGTGCATTGTGCTGGATTTCCCAGCGGAGTTTGTTGAAGAATTTCAAGGCGATAACTTGGAGTGGCTCCCCGTGAATTTCCCAACATCAACCACCCTCATCATAGCCCTCACCGATAGCCCCGCCCTCAAGCAGTTCCGGGAACGCATCTCGGACGAAGCCAACCTTATCAGGGTGACCTCTCTCAATGACAGGGAGCTCTCTGAGATGGTGAGGCTGTTCCTAACAGACAACAGCCGACTCTTGGTGCCAGAGCAGGTGAAGATCGTCACAAGGGCAGGTGCGAGGCATCCCTTGCCATTGTTTGCCAAGCTGCTATGCAGAGAGACTCAGTTTATGAACCCATCAGGGAATGGTAAAGATCCTATATCAACCCCAGTGGATGCATCCAACATATTGCTGCAGCATGTGGAAGATAGGAACGGACCAGAAGTGACCACCATCATTCTGAGGTACAAAGATGATTTCTAAATATTGTCCTATAATGGGGCAAAGATTTCATTTGAGGACCATTATTGATTTTGCTTTCTGTTTTAAATTTTAAATGTTTTATGTAATTTTGCTTTCTGTTTTAGATCTTTAAAGTAGCTATCCAAAGAAAATCACAAATATGGCAATTAATGTATCACTAGAAACTGGGAAGCTTACAGATGGCAATCGTATAAGTTTTATGTCAACTGCGTATCTGATGATTATAAAAACAACATAAATAAAAGCTCTTCTCAGCATCTGGAATATCCGAGGATTCGCCAGAAATATAGCGATGTTTTGATGTCGTCACACCAGGGACCAATCCTGCTTAAGCAGACGACGTCCTATAATGAATGAACATAATTGCAATGCAATTATTTATCAAATTATAAAGAGTTTTGTATATTTAAACATGACCTTATTTCACACCATTCTAAAAGGGAAAGTGAAACTGATTCTGATAACTAAAACCGTTTGATTGTAAATACACAGGAGAAGGGTCAATGATCAATGAAATAAACCCCACTTTCAAATTGAAAAGCCCTCCGAATAATAGCACGGATGGTATTCGTTCCCTCTTGAAACGCCGAACATGCCCCAGTGCAAGCAGCTGAAAATACAATGGCGTCTTATTTTGTTTACAAGTGACTGATTCCTTTATTTTTTTAACGCTGCATTTTTCATCAAAATAATACCATACACAAAGTTAAGAGTGAGGCAACAGACTAACATTAAGACTGACGCTAGTCAAGTAAGAGAAATAAGTGAAGAGGAGATGACAAAACAGGCACTGAAAAATGTGTAAGATGTTATGGGACATCGTCTGCTTAGACAGGACTGGCCCCTGGTGTGTCGTCACACATCTCAGCAGCGTTCGAGGAGCTCTTCAGCTGCTATATCGGGGGCTGTTTTTTACCGTTTTATAATTGATAATAATCATTACTTCAAATGTTTCCAAGCGTTGAATTTGGATAACCTTGTTTAATTTATGCCATCTATGCAATAATAAGTATTAAGCCAATATTTATTTTGATGGAATTTTCTTGTAATGTGATCTTTAAATGTGGTCCCCACTACGTATGGAAATTGGATGGTTCCTGTATTAAATCTATTGGAATGAGAAAACTAAGCCGTCAGTAGATCGAATAAACTTTTGTATGATCCTTGTTATATTAACTTTTTTTTTTAATTACTCTCTTTTGGAGGCTCTAAGAAAATATGTGTTATTGATCAGAGTGTATTTCATGGATGTGTATGGATGAAATAAATGCTTGTTTTATTTTTTACTGGAGTAGTGTCACAACTGTAGTATGAGGGTCCTGCCAAGACTACAGTATGTTTAACCTTGTCTTTGACCTTCTCCTTTTCCCATACACTTATGCACAGGTATTTGACAGCAGCTAGGTATGGTCTGACTGAAGCAGAGCTGATGGATCTCCTGTCCTGCGATGATGATCTCCTGGCAATGGTCTACCCACATACCTTACCTAGGGTCTTGAGGTTTCCTCATAGAGTCTGGATCAACATCAGGATTGACTTAGGTGGGTATTATCCCAAGAGAAAAGATAGGTGGAAGATAGTGATGCTTGTGACTGGGAGGGTGGTAGTGGTGATGGGGTGATTGGGGTGCTGGTTGAGGTGGTGATGATGGCAATGGTGATAATGAGGATAGTGATCATGATCATGATGGTGAGAGATGTTGATGATGATGATGATGGTGATAGTGACGATGATGGTGGTGGTGATGATGATGATGGTGGTGATAGTGACGATGATGGTGGTGATGATGATGATGATGGTGGTGATGATGATGATGGTGATGAGGATGGTGATGGTCACGATGATGGTGATGGTCACGATGGTGGTGATGGTGATGATGATGATTGTGATGATGGTGATGAAGATCATGATCATGATAATGATAGTGATGATGGTGGTTGTGATGATGCTGGTGCTGAAAACCTATGTTAAATCAATCACTATTTACTTTCATCGCACCATGTTTCTCCAGGTCCCCTGATAGCCATCCGTTACCTTGACAACAAGATGTTGATGACCTGGTCTAGTTCAGTCATCCACAAGGTGGCCAGACAGCGTTACCTAAGCTCCAACGTAGAGAGCATCAAGGCTCACAAATACCTGGCTAACCTCTTCTTGCAGACATGGCTCAAAGGTATACAAGTTTGATAGTTAAGCCTTGGTGACATGTATACTGTAAACCATTTTTTTTTAAAGATTCAGTGGCAAAATACATGTAATTATGCATTTTACAACACAGAGATACATGTATGAAAGTATGTTTTGATAGGGCATTTGTTGCTGGCTGCTACATTTCTTAACTCCCACTTGCCATGAAAGATAGAGTTGAGTTCTGGTCATGCGATGACATTGTGAAAGGAACTGTCTAGAAGCAATTGGGAACGGTTGATCATGTCTAAATAAGGATTGGTGTATACTGTGAGGTTTTGGAATCATCAAACGAGGGTTCACCTGGTTCCCGTAGGCAATGGCTTAAACCATCACTACCCTAAACTATGTCTCTGTGTAACAATTTCTTGTGTAATCAATCTGATTGCAGGCAAGAAGTGGGAGCGAGATGACCGTAAGATGGATGATAGTGAGGAGGTGGATGGTAACCGATACATCGCCCCTCAGCCACTCCTCTACGGCAAGACCCAGTATAACCTTAGAAGGCTTAGTGAACTCTGGAACCATCTAGCTAATGCTGGTAAGGACTCTCAGTGTATGTATTTCTCTGTTTGTTTTTGGATGCATAGGTCAGTAATTCAAATTGAAATAATGAATGATTGAAGTAGTTCATTAGTATGTGATTCAGGTGAGTCGGATATGGTTATTTTATGTCTGGGAATGACCTTTGATGTATACCGAAAGCCATGACTCAGTTTGAACCTCAGTGATCGATAGGGGGTTAAGAGTGCTGACCACTGCACCAACTCACTTAGACCTGTTCTTGTTGACCTCTGCTTTATGGGTCTGCAGTTAGCACTAAAGTATTGAGTTTGGGAAGTTTTATTTACAATTAAATGAATTAATGCTTCTCTTTCAAAATAACTGGGGACCCCAAACTGCAACCAAGATAATTTACGATCTGTCGAAGATATTTCAAGAAAAAATTATAGTGATGCATGTTTTAAGAGAATGGTATTTACTGATTCAGACCAATGAATGGTCATTTGTGTGAGATGTGACTTAACTGCTATTGTCTCTAAGTTATGCTTCAAGATGTTGATTTGTTTTGCTGAAAGAATCCACTACATGTATCAATTTTTGTCATTAACCAGGTGATCTGAAAATGCTGAAATCGGCCGTCGTGTGCAATTTTGAGTACCTGCTTGCCAAGACCCATGCCTCATCGGTCTACCACGTCCTGCAGGAGCTCTCTACCATCAGATGCCTAGTCCTGGACCTAGAGATAGACCTGGTCTATGCAGCCCTGGCCAAGTCTGCCGAGGCTCTGATGGCTGATCCTCTGCAGCTGGCTGCTGAGCTTATCAGTAGGCTCCTGCCCATCAAAGGTACTTAGAATAATTATATTAAAAAGTGTTAATTGAATGAGGTTTATGTTTAAATAGGCTAATATTGTGCAGAGAGAGGGGCAAAATTTGCTCAGGAATTTCAAAAGTGTGTCATATCGTTGGACTAACAATAGCAAGATTTCTATTCATGACAATGAAACGGATGTACATGTAACTGTGAGGTTTGTTCCCAAGAAAGTTATTTTATGTTAAGTTAAAGATTGGAACAAGAAATCAAAATGAAAAGTAACCTTTGTTCAAACAGTAAGGGTTAAACTACCATCATCAGATAGGGTTTGTAGTGTGCATTCGCAATGCTTCTTATATACATGATTGTACATGTAGTCTTGCCTACATCATACACAAAAGCTGCCACATGGTATTACTGAAAGCTTTAATAGTTGTGTGAAATACTCAGTGTGTGAGAAGAGGAATTGAGAACATGTTGTGATTTTCTTTTCATCTTGAAGGTCAGTATCCAAGGGATCTAGATTCCTTGGTTGCTCAAGCAATGGAATGGTGTGACCAGTTCACTCGCCCACTCCTAGTACCCCTGACCTCCTGGCTACCCACCCAGCACGACTCCCTCATCACGTCGGTCCAGTGCGGCCGGGAGATCGTCAGGATGGTGGTCTCGACGGACAACCAGCAGATTATCGTCACCACCAACGACCGAACGCTAGCATGCTACAAGCTTGCCTCCAGCGAGAAGCTCTGGTCCTGCAAAGCCATACATGCTGAGGACATCACCTGCATCGCCATCTCCAAGGACGACCGCATTGTTGTCACCGGCTCGGTTGACAAGACGCTCAAGCTATGGACGGCGGACGGTGGCAAGCTGCTTAGGACCATCCAGAAGCATGAAGGGCCGATCTCCTGCGTTGCTGTGACTCCAGACTGCCAGAGGGTCATCAGCGGTGCTCTGGACGGACTTGTCAGGGTATTCAACATCGAGGATGGGGAATTGGTTTGGAACCTAACAGGATCCCTGGAATCCTTGGTGTCTGTCAAGTCCAACAAATACAGCAATATCCTGATTGCAGCATCAGCTGATTGCAAAGTGCGGGTATGTATTCATCGAGCATGAGTGTATGACACAGGCTTTGGGTACAGGGCTCCTCTCTCATTTTCTCACACTAAGCTAATTTTGTAGCCAACAGTTTACCTAACCCCAACCCTCGAGCATATGTCTTATCACCATTGACATTTTGGCATGGGTCAAGTGTTATGAAAACATTCTTAATGCTTAAATGTTATTTGAGGCTAATATCGTCTGTTTAACTCATATATTTTAACACAGAGTTAATGCCCTTCTGGCTCTCAACAAATAGATATGTGCCTTTTCTGAATATGCTTGCCTTACTTGCATCTCATGAAACGTGCTCTGTCTATTGTTTCTCATTCTCTCTTTCTTCATGTTTGCCTACATTTCTCTTTCTTTATCTCTCTCTCTTCCTTCATCTCTCTCTCTTCCTCCTCCGTTTCTTCATCATATTTTATCAAGCGCCCTCTGCCTTTTCGACCTCTCCATACCATCCTTGGCTGCTTATCTCATTTCATAACTTTCTGTTTGTTTTGCATATATTTTGCTCTCTCTATCTCTTTCGCTCGCTCTCTCTCTCTCTCTCTCTCTCTTTCTCTTTCTTTCTCTCTCTCTCTCTTTCTCTATCTATACATGTATCTCTCTTGATCTTTGTCTCACTTTCTTTGTGTTCTCTTCTCTCCCCTCAGACATGGAGCCTGCGTGATTTCTCTCAGTTGAATGTGATTGAAGGCCAGGGTGGTATCATGACCCACATGACCGTCTCAGGAGATGACATGTTCTTCCTCAGATGTAAGTTCTCTCAATGAAATGCACTTCCAAATGACCCTGAATGAGCAAACATTTTCAAAACCTGGAAAAGCTCCCACCACTGTATAAGCCTGTATTTTCATGAGTGTTTTATTTTTGCAAGAAGTCGCAAATTTTCTTTGAAGGTTGATATTTGCATGGTGGAATAGATACCGTTGATGAAGTTTACGGTTCACCATATGAGTAAGTCCTGAAAAGGACTGTTAATTGGGTTGGAGAAGGATAGTTAGAGCAAGGAGAGAAAAGGAGATATAAAAGATATAAAAGAGCGAGAGAGAGAATAGGAGTACAAAGATTCTTTCTTGAAAAGGTGAAGTCCTGGAAAGGACTAGTGACCCAGATGAAAGAAGGAGAAATAGCACAAATTTAACAACACATGAAAATGAACTGGCAATGCTTGTGCAAACACGTACTCTAAAGTAGCCTGTGTTAATTATCATGGAAACAACAGCTTGCGAAAATGTCTGTGTCACTGTCTTCGCTGAAAATATCTTCACACAGAAATGTTGGCTGACATAACAGTTTCTTATGATTCTTGTTTTTATTACTCATGACCATACAGCTTACGAGGATGCCCGTTTGAACATGTCCTGTTTGGTGACAGGCACCTTCGTCCATACACTGGAAGGTCATAAGGGAAAGGTAAGTGATGACATTTATAATTCTGGCTTCTAGAATAAGCTCAGTCCCCCATCCCCATCTTGGTGAAAATCTGTTTATGCACCAAGTCTTTAAACTCTACAAATACAATCTGATTAAGATTTAAAATATTCAAGTGTTTTTCTGGATTCTATGTAGATCTACATGTAGAATGGGTTCTGTCTCCCACGGTCCCCAGTCTGAAGTACCTACAAATGCATTCTAACTGTTATCGCTGTCTCTCTGTCATACATGTAAGTGTGTTTGTACAAGATTCAAAATATTGAAATGTTTTGAAGAGTAGTTTTGATGATGACAGATAATGATGTGTCTTTTGCCCTCGATATAGATCGTCGACATCTGCATGTGTCCCGAAGGTCTGTATGCTGGCATAGCGACATCCGAGCAGGTCATCTATGTCTACAACGTCCGCTCTCAAGAGCTGCTACAGACACTGACCGGTCATTCTGCACCGATCCGTAAGGTGACCATCACTCCCAACGGTCACTTCTTGGTGTCGGCCTCAGCAGATGGGCACGTCAAGGTCTGGTTACTGCCCAAGCCCAAGACTAAGGAAACGGATAATACCAAAGCCCACACAGACAAGGTCACATGCCTAGGTAAGAAATGGGAATGATATGGATGGATTACGCTAGGATCATATTGTACAAAGAGATACAATTCTTGGTACCTCCAATAGTGATTATCTCAAAATCCGGTCAAAATCCTGAAAACATGCATGGAATGGTGGGATAGCTTTTCGTCATACCTATTTCCGCTGCTGTCATACCGTGCTGCCATTACAAGGTATTCCTCTGAAAGGCAAATTTTTTTTTAGTTACAAAACCGTTTTCTGATCCGTTATTTGCTGCAATATGGTGGTCGATTCGATAGAAAAGGGCTGTTGCTGTTCGCGAGATCGTAGTTAAGAGAAAGCAAAGTCTTGGTCGCTACTTTCAAAATTTTAAGATAGAATTTCATTTTTTTTTAATGATTAAAATAACAGTAATTGATATGAAAAAAGATAAGAGTAGTTAAAAAAATTTCTTTTCATGTTATTTCAAACTAAATAAAAATAAATGTTGTGAGGGTTACACTCATTGGCACCGAGAAAAATTCAGCGTGCACGAATCATTAGGCCACGCACTGGCCGCTCTATAGCAGACGACGTACCAGAAGTGGGTATGACAACTTCCACAGTGGAAAATTATCTTGTCTCGTGAATTTCGAGATTCTCAGACCTATTTTTAAGATAGCGAGAATTGGTTACTCACTTTGTTTGACATTCCAGAAGATTTCCCCGTTCAATTTCTTCCAAAATTTGGATTAAGTAGATAATAAGGTGGCCTTCATGCTTCTAGAAGCTTTGATTATACACATACATTTGTAACTGGTATTTCATGCCATGTCAAGGTAATTCTCCTCTTTAATTTGCATAACTGACAATATGTATCTAAGTCTTGTGAACTTTTCAGTCAGTATTAACCATGTTTGAGTAATCTAACCCTAATTCTAGCCCTGATCCATATGTGACGGACTTGAACATTATACATGTACAAGGAGTCACTATTGTTGTTTATTATGCTGTTAACCTTCTGCATTCACAAACTGAATCCAATCTTTCTTCTCTATCTTCTGTCTCTTTGATTCTGTTCATTCAGCCATGTCACGGGATGCCAACTTTGCCATCACGGGATCCTCAGACTGCACATTGAAGCTATGGAACATGGATCTGTGTCAGATCATCCATTCGTTCTGTGACCACACCAAACCAGTCTCATGCGTTGCTATGGCTGATAATGGTAGCTTTGCTGTGTCGGGTAAGCTTCAGGCAAGGGTTTATCAGTGTCCTTTTTACATAATATACATGTTACTCATTTTTTGCCTTGAGATCTATACATTTTGTGAACGTACCAAAGCAATTTCATCTGTTACTAATGGTAGCCGTGCTGTGTCAGGTGTTCTTTGGGCAAGGGTCCATCGTGCTCTGAGAACTGGGTGTGGTATTTTCTTGGAAGCCATTGTATTCAGGTTTGCTCTTTTTCTCTTTTCAGCTCAGACATAATTTTAGAGAAACCATAAGCATTAAACATACACTGTATAAATGTGTCAACTTGAAAATTCTATAGATGTTGGTGTTCATTCAGATCTCTCTATATTTCATTTAGAAACCTTATGCTTCTTGCATATGTATTTTGTCCATTTAGAGCCAAAAGGATGTTACTCCTTTTCTCCGCAGAAGATTTGATGATCAGTCATCATCACTATTGGGAGGCCCGATACGTGAATGTGCGTTTCCATAAACTGCTGATAATTTTGGCCCCTGTCTGTCTATTGTAATGGATATACGATGAAAAGATGAAAGGAAACAAGCCTGTGGTCATTTGTGATGCATGTCAACAGAATGCAAGAAAATGTATAGACACACAACAAAGAAAACTGTTTTAATGCAAATATAATGCAAGAGATTTTGTTAGATGTAGAATGAATAAATTATTTACAAACTCAACAGACTTTAATGCCCTGAACCCTGTAATCCCCAGGCTCTGAGGACACCACCGTCAAGGTTTGGAGTACAGACAGCGGAGTGGTTGTGATCGCGTTCAGTGAACATGAGGAGGCCATTTCGTCTGTTCTCATCACATCAGACAGCAAGCGTATTCTGTCGGCCGACTTCGCCAACTACATGAAACTATGGCTAGCTGCCACTGGAGAGGTGAGGGGTGCAGTGTTTCATCATTCATTTCAGTTGATGAATAGCAAGATACTGTCCAACCTGCTTGTGTTTTGTTTCCCTTGAACACAAATTTCTGTTTAAACATGTATTAACCCTAATAGAGCCGGGTTATTTAGACCCATCTCACAGCCGGGGGGGGGCTGATTCCGCCCCCCCTAAGATCTCGGCCGTCCACCGCGCATTCGCAACGAAAATCGGCACACACGTCGCCGACCACGTAATCTACAAAACTGTATAGTCAATTTCTCCGAAAAATGTCACAACTAATTAATTATGCTAATTTATGCATAAAATTAATAGTTTGCTCTAATTAATTAAATAAAGCCCCAAAACTGCTAATTTTTTGTATAGAGACCCTTTGTCAGATTCTGATCAAATAAACCCAAAAAAAATTCGGTAAAATTTTTTCTTATGTATTTTATTGTTTTTTAATTTCTTATGTATTTCTTTGTTTTTCGACTTTTTGTTTTTTATCGTTTTTTTCGATGGAATTCGTCGGCGACACATTTTTAATCATAAACAACATAAAATTAATTTTTTTTAAACAGTAAAAGTAAAAATAATGAAATATTTATGAATTTTAGCTGGAAACACAATTTGCATTGGATTTGTACACGAAATCACGTTTTTGAGCAATTTTGGGTCTGACATGCACTTACGAAATGTTGCGTAAATCCGGAACCGCACGCGCGGACATCACAAATTTGGTCTCAAAAGTTGCGCAAGACTTGAAAGAAAAAAGTAGTGAAGCGGCGTGGTGACTGCTTTTCGCGATGCGAACATATTACGCGAAACGTCGAGGGGGGGGCGGAATCCGCCCCCCCCCCGGGCCTATTAGGGTTAAAGGAACCTGTACTATAAGACTATCTGCTTATTCAAACCACTCATCTTTATGTAAGGTTTCCCTGTACTCACATTAACCCCTTTCATGCCACCAGATTTTTGAGCAATTATCAAAAATGAACTTTCAAGAATTAAATATTACCTTTCAATGAGATTTTTCTTGAGCAAACGGGGCTAAGATATATTGCATATGAATGAGCATTATATTGCAGGCACAGGTTTCTGTATGAGGAAGAAATTTCAAGCCTTTTCAGCCTAAACAAAATGTTTAACACTCAGATTTTTGGGCGGGATTTGCCGCCCACGGCATGGTAGGGGTTAAGCTCCTTCATTTGCTATTTTGACATGAAGAAATAGACAATTCAGGAGTGAAAACTTTTCAAAATTTTGTTCATGATTATTTTCAAAGTGTTTACTATTGAGCTTTATTTGTTGTATTCCCTGTTGAATTTCTATGTAGTAGATTGCGACGAAGAGGTGAAAGGTTGTCTATAATCATAAATATCCACCAGCTGAACACAGTGTTTTTCCTGAATTGTGATGTTTTAATCAGCTGTTACATTCCCTTACTTTGTTCTTCTACTTATATATAGGTTCTGCTCTCTTGTATGGGTCCCTCGGCTATGGTTATCTTGACGCCAGACGATACATACGCCATCAGCGGAGATCGTAATGAGCTTATGAAGATCTGGACTGCAGGCAGTGGAGAATCGGTCAAGACTGTCAACCATGTACAGGTATGTATCACTGCTGTTATGATTCAAGTAGTAGGCACGCAAGAGTTTGAGTCTATTTAAGATTTGATTGTTTTAGCTTTCGTGGCTACTGGCATTTTGAATAGGATCATCTATATGTTTTATTTTCCGTAGTGATTGTCCACTCAGTATGACTTGCCGTTGATTTGTTTTAGCATGCTATTGTCTTTACTTCTGTTGTAAGAAATGATTTCATTTGTTCTTTGAATTTGGATGTTTTCATGAAATAGGTAGGTGAATGAATTGAATTCAATTCAAAGCGAACGATTTTGCTTTGTTTGTGATTTGATAGATCATCACCTGTGTGACTGTAACCAGGGACAGTCAGTTCACCATCACAGGTTCTGAAGATATGTCTCTCAAGATCTGGGAAACCAAGACGGGCAAACTTACCCAGGTAAGATATCAATCCTCTTTTTATTCAGAACAGTGTCTATAGTTTCATATGATAAGGAATGGGGTCTTTTCCCCACAGCCTGCAAATCAAGGATTTTTGCGGCTGGGTTTGTCTATGGCTAAAGGTATGCGATTTTCAATGTTTGTAGCTTTGGTTACAGTGCTTACATTTGTGCAAAGAAGGAACTGTGGTTGATTACAAATCATAATACAGAGTGAATCTATGATAAACACTAGCCTCTTGAAAGGAGCAAGCTGGAGAAAAAAAACATCTATGGATTTGAACAAAGCAAATGTCCAAGGACTGGGGCTTTATTACTCCAAGCAAAATTTATCCACCGTTAGTTTCCCTGCATCGTCCATAGGCTGGCTGGTGTGCAGTAGGTAGTTGCAAATTGATGAACTCATTTAAATTTCTGTCAAAGCTATCATACAGTTTAAAGGCGGTCAGTCGTCGGTGCCCGTGTGTTTCTATGCTGTCCCACCTTAGGCAAGTTCGGAGATTTCCGGAATCGCTCGGACAATTTGTAAATAGCCTGCCAGCGCAGGGGCGAGAGCTGAGCTTGCCAGCAATACGCTATGTTTCAGTTTCGGGGATACTCCATGCTATGGTCTATGCCTAGGCTAGAGGCACGAAAATAATAGCGGTTTTCGAACGAAATGGAGGTCGAGAGGAGAGACAGTCAGACGAGATTACGTATCCACAGCGCGTACAATTTGTGGATTGAACACAAAGAAATAAATTTGGACGTGGGCTGCTTGTTTCCTCCAAGGAAAGTTTGAATAAAAAGTTCGTGTTGTATCTACTTGAGCTGCACACCATTTGCAAATCGTACAGTGTATATACCTCCACGGGCTACGGTCGCCATCGCCGGGTGCGCCCCGGAGGTGAACCCTGGCGATGGCCTTACACCCACTAATATTCCCTTCCACTCTCTTTTATTCTCACTTACGTTCCGTTTCTCTATCTCATCTTTCACTCTCTCTCTCTCTCTCTCTCTCATGACCTTGATAATTTATCTCCCTTGTTCTCTCTCTGCCTCCCTCTCTCCCTCCTCTTTCTCTTCTCTTTCTCTTCTCTGGCTGATTTCGAAAGAGGGGAATCAATCTTTAAAAACTGGACACTAAGTGAATGGCCATCGTGCAAAGAGTTGACAGAAATTATTTTTAAAATAAGAAAAAAAGGGGGCCTGATAATAGAATTATAGATTAATCTTAATTTTGTATTGATAAACTTGAGGAAAACTTCACTTGACAGCCCTGATTCTAGCTCGTTCCGTTTCTCTATCTTATCTTTCACTCTCTCTTTCTCTCATGACCTTGATAATTTTTCTCCCTTGTTCTCTCTCTCTCTCTCTCTCTCTCTATTTTCCTCCTGTTTCTCTTCTCTCCTATCTCACTCCATATGCCTTCCTCCACGTATATACATTGTACAGTGGAACCTCCTTATAAAGAACAATGGTATAACAAACTCATTATAAGACAGTATTTTTGCCAGTCCCCACTTTTTTTGTATTCTATTGTATTTTAGCCCTGGTATAACAAGGTTTTGATATAAAGAGGGAATTTCCTTGGTTCCAAGAAGTTCATTAATGATGCTCCACTGTACAAAAATAAAATGAAATAAAAGGTATGTAGATTACAATACTTCAAAACTTGTGACACGTACACACAATGAAGAGTACTTTTTCATGCTGTCTTCCTTTACTTCCTTACATGTTACATGCAGTGCCATTGCAAATGGCAAATCACAAGGAAAAAGAAAAGTAGAAAAGGTGTTCCTGTATGTAATACTTTTAAGTTTCTTTAAAATAATACATGTATAACTTGTAATAAAACTACCCAAGTGAGAGTAAAAATCAACTGAACATTGAAACTACATGTATATTGTCAACACTAAAATATATACAAAAATCAGCTCAGTAGTATAAAACTATACTTTCAGCAGTATATAGGCATACCATATGGAATAGCAAATGGCATATAAAAAAAATTAACAGAAATGTCCCTGTATGCATAATACATACTGTACGTTTCTTAAAAATTATAACTGCTGATAAATCTATGCAACTAGTATGAGAAGAAATCAACTTCATATTGCAAAACTATTATTTCAACACTAAATGTGCATGTTTCAAGGCAAGTTTGTGGATCTAGAATACATGTATATCAAATTGTAATAAATAAAATACAAAAATCAGCTGAGAAGTGTAAAACTATACTTTCAACAGTATACATGTAGGCATACTTCAGGAAAGGTTTGTGGATCTATACATATTGCATAAGCAAATTCTAAAACAAACAGTGTTTACAGATCACAATAAAAGTAAATCTTGGAAGGAAAACAACTTCACTATTTAGTGTGATCACATTATCAAAGGCTACCCAACATTCAACTGAAAATGGCAACGTTCACTGGCAGATTTATTTTGGACATACTGTACATGTATGTATAGTTTTCATACTGCATTATATTATGGACATTCACACAGGAATATGCTGGCAAGGGTATTTTCATTGAATATTGCAACATTGACATATTGCAGTTTATAATACCATAAATACCTAAATAAAATGATTACAGTCAGGAACACAGATAGGTACAAAAGATATGTTATTAAATGTACGTCACACACAATCACTTATACGCTGCCAAGTGGTATTGTTTGGTTGTAATTACATGCATTGATACAATATATTACAATCGTTTTGATCAACCACTTCTTAATCACCAAATGGCAAACTCTTATTGAAGTTTATGTAATTCATGTGCATCTCACTTCACACAATGTACATCATGTAGCAAACCCAATGGACTGCTAGTTCAGCTAAAACAGCATGACAAATCAGACTAAATATTCACCATAAATAGAAAAACATCACAGAAGACATGCATATTCATGGTCATGGAATGCGTTGAAATACACAGGGAAAATAGATTAAATGAAGTTTATACAATGTCATAACGGAAACCCTTTATCAGATAAGATTTTTGGTTTGTTTCCTCTCTGATAAATGTTAACGTAAATATTATGTTAAATGATTACACACAGAAAATGCTTTCTTTTGTACATACATACAGTACTACAATCACCAAGAAAAAGGTGAATATAAACAGGAACTATGATAAACAATTTTTTAAAGAAGGATAACAGTTCTATGTCCAGCAGATCTAAATTTCAACAATAAAAGGAGACATAAAAAAGATCAAGACCTGTATTGATGTTAGATGGATTTCAATCTTGTACTCCGTTGACGAAGCCCTTGTAAGCCCTCGTGGGGAATAGATAGGCATACCTTATCCGCAGTGTAGCACATGATGGAACAACTCTCCTGTTTCCTGGTCCCAAGTACCCATGGTGAATATATATACGTGAATTGTTTGTAGGCATAATGCCGGTACGATTCATTCAACCTCGGAATGTCCCTTGGAAATACATTGTTGCTTGCTGCCATGCATGCAACCAAGACATTGCCATTTAGAAATGCATCAGTGCAGTATTGAGCAGTCATGACGCAGGTGCGGACATGGCAACACACACATTACACATTCTCTACCTCCTTTGGCGTGGGCACATATCTTCCACCACATCTACACCATGATGCAGGCCGGCTGCTCGGTCCAGGCCTTTCTTCAGCAGGTTGGGTAGGCTCTACAGCTGCTACGGCACCCAAGTAAACATCTGTGAATCTGCAGAGGAACTGGATGGTGACGCGTTCTAGATCAGCTCTCTCTCGATCCATCACAAATTTCTACATTGAGTAAGAAAAAAAAAACAACAGTGAATAAAGTAAGGAAAAAATAAATGTAAATAATGTAAAGTGCACATTCCACCCTGTTCAAAGTTCAAGTATGGAAATACTGTTTTGGTGAAAAAATCATAAAATTATTAAATTTGTAGGGGAAAATATTAATAGGTTCCATTGTATTGATATATTTGGTACCACTAGGTGTATTTGAATCTTTGGAGTCACAATTAGATATACATACATACATGTGTGTATACATTCAAACATTACTGTGACTCTGACTTGCAAAAGCCTGTACTAGACTTCCCCCCCCCCCCTTCAAATCAATTTCTGTTGGTATTTGTACAGGGGGGGGGGGAGGTACTTCGTCACAGCTCACACAGGTTAAGCCAGTTCGCCAATCACCAATTGACATGTCTGGTGTTGATTCTAATTACATCTTGGCATACCTTCATTTATAAATAGATTCCTTCTTCTTCTTCTCATTCTTCCTTCTTCAGTTTTTATTTGAATGAATGAAGATTCTTACAAACACACTATCTCAGACCTAGACCCTGGGCCTGGCTGTGACATCTCACATTCACACTAGGCCCTAGCCCTATAATTTAATTCTATTTCTCTTCAGTCTTAATTTAGTTATTACACAATGACAAATCGCAAGAAAAATGATTGCATAGACCTTGGTTCGGATAAATAGGCTGAGATAATGATCTACCGTACTCACATTTGAAGTTGATTCATCGTCATCGCCATCGGGTTCCCGGTTGATGCACGGGCGACGTTTCCCGCAGGGATGGCCGTCACTCTTGCAAGGGCACATCCGTCTGCCCGTTTTGTATCAGCACTGCAGCAGCTAGCTTCCTGAACATTTACAGGCAGTCGGCTCCAAATCTCCCTCCACGTTTAGAATTGAGATATCTGTCGCTAACTACGAAATACTGAAAGTGTCATCCATAATAAAGATGAAATTGCTTTGTTCTATAGTATAAATATAATGCCATGGTACGGCATCACACAGCAGATTGCAGGATACACATAGCGCAAAACATGTATTCGATCGCTATTCAGTGAACTTACACATATCACAGCGATCTATGCGGATTTTTGCCGAGGAGAAAGACATTTCGCTGATCCTCAATATACTTTCCACTAGACCTAATTTCGTATGCTCAAGAACTATTTTGCAGCATCAGCAAACACAGATTTTTCCCCATTGAAACCGGCGACTGACCGCCTTTAATAGACATTACTGTTTTTACATTCTCTGTCCCTCTCTCTCTCTCTCCTCTCTCTCTTTCTCTCTCCTCTCTTTCTCTCTCCTCTCTTTCTCTCTCCTCTCTTTCTCTCTCCTCTCTTTCTCTCTCTCTTTCTCTCTGCCAAAACAGATCTTAGCAGGTCATGATGACCGGGTCACCTGCGTAGCAACGGCCGATCATAACCGTCATGTGATATCGGGCTCTGACGACTCTACCCTCATTATTTGGAACATGTCGACTGGAGAGATTGAGAAGACACTCCAGGGACACACTGCCAATGTGACTGGCTGTAAGATGACAAGCGATGGCAGCATTGCTGTATCATGTAAGTGGATTTGGAATTGAATTTAATTTATTTCCACATCTCTAACTTTAAAAACAAGTATAGACCATGACAACTATATGTACAAACAAGTATACAAAGTAGAAAAACTAGATATAAATGTGGTGGGATCATAAAAAGTTTGATAAATCTTGTAATGGTAATGGTCAACGGTAATGATTTATTGGAGAAAAAAATTGCAGTCAACTTGCTGAATTGCAGAATTTTGTACAGCATATATATAAAAACATAATCATTCATATCCTTGTTCTCAAATGACAAGACGTTAAGTTTTGGGGTTTATCCGTGGCAGGAAGAGCATAACGACAGAGTTCATCCAAATTATAATCTTCCTCATTGGAAGTGATGTGCTCATCAAACGGTTCTCGCTGGGCATTAAGACAAGAAATCATCCTGATTACTAGCCAGTGAACATGGCATAGGTTGATGTTTGTGAAGGGGAGAAGGAACATCTTTTTGCAGGTCGCTAATTAATGGGTGATGAGTGGATGTCCTCTGATTCCAGCTTCATCATCTCACCGCATAATCTTAAGTTAGTTTTGATTTGTTTTATTGGTAAACCCAGGTTCGTTGGATGGCACCGTGAGGGTGTGGCTGGTCCAGACGGGTACCCTCATCACATCCTTTCACATCCGGCAACCAGCGGCCGGTCTAGAGATGTCCTTTGATGCTAGCTTCGTCATCTTGAGGCTGGTGGAAGGCGGGAGCACCCCTCTGCTGTGTCTTCACAACAGCCCTGCTTCGGATATCAAGTCACAGAGTCAGGTCGACATTGACGTCAAAGAAGGTAATTGTGCATTAGAACACTAACTGATGATCAAACAAGGTAGAGATGCAAGGCTGCCAACCCCAGCTTCGGAGGCCACACCTGATGATTGATTGAGGGTACTTTAGGAAACTAGTAGAATTCCTGTACTGCCAAGTGGGGTGGGCATGAGGTGGTCTGGGGTTGATACTCGGCTAAAGTTGAGGGATGATCATATCTAGTGCCTTGTATCTTTAGGAAAACATTATGAATCAGGATTACTGTTACTACGAAATAAAGGAGGAATCAGGTGCAACTTTGTAGTACAGATTGATAAAGCTTTATTATAGTGTAGCGGTGGTAGTGTCAATCAGACATATACATACAGTCAACGCAGATGGCGCTGTGGTTATTAATAGCAATCAACAACTCAACTGGCGTAATCCCTTCTTTCTTCCTACAAACATTATAACGATATACACGGTGCATGTAAGGTAACACAGCAGCTTTAAAATTTTGATATGGCATTTAAATATGCAAATAAACAAAAGCACTTGACTATCAAATAACATTAGAATCTAAACAAAGAACGTCTTACAAAAAAAAACAACGCATAATGCAGGAACCTTAGGACACTCAACCGTTGTTGAGTATATATCAACACATGAACTCTAAATACTCAAATAGCCCTTTTTAACTAAGGCTTAAACTGAATCAAGTATGTAACATGATCAGATTACTATTTCAACCTGTTCAAAGGCTGTTAACAAACCTTACATCCCATCTATATGTAGTATAAAAGTTTACCTGAAAAACTCAAACCACTAAAAAAAAGACGGGGAACACATGTGAAAAAAATTAAAGGCCACTGAAAACGACCGACTATCGGAGCAGGAGGGGAAAACATGGGTGGGAGCACAAAAACACTGCAGATTTAATCACGCACATAGTCCTTAAAATATGATGGTGGACAGCGACGGCGTGAGGGATACCGGCTGCTACGTGGGAGCATAGGAGAAGTAGGAGTCACTGGTGTAGCAGACGGGTCAAGTCCAATAGGGGAAGATCCATCCTGAGGGGTAGACAGTTCGTGCGGGATATCAGGGGGGTCAGGAGGAGGTATGGGGGCCTCGGGCACACTGGCGTCATCAGAGGCATCTTGTGAATACCGGGTGTCATCTGCTGGCATGGGGATGGGCAGATGGTCAGCATGGTCATCGTCGCTCTCAGGGACCCTGGGCTGCCAAGAGCTTGAGGAGGGAACCTCAGGGGGTACTTTCAGGCAGTCAGAACGGCGGACACGGTATGATGCGGAGCGGAGTTGACTGCCCACGAACTTGCGAATGTTACACCACTCACCCTCCACATTACAGACAAGGTAGCGAGGGCGGGCCTGGATCTTGGATCGATCAGAACGCAGGTAGACAAGATCACCAACATGAACGTGAGACTCAACCTCGGAAGATGGGCGTGTGGGCGATTTGGAATGTAAGCTTGGCCCATGATTAGAAAGACGTCTGTCATGTTGAGTTGCAATGATGTCCATGTCGCGCAAAGGAATCTGTTCACTGGTGAATTGATCACGTTGGGTCCACAGTTCACGAGCAGAAAGTCCAACACCACGGAGGCGACTGTTAAGGCGCGAAGTGGCCAGAGCGAGTGCAAGGGGGGTAACAGGGCCACCATGGGGGTCATCACGTAGAAGCTCATCTTCCAGCTCGCGCACAGCTTTCTCAGCCACAGGGTTCTTGTTGATGTTTTTGACATGACCAAGCTCGACTGCAATACCCTGCCTGCGGAGCGATTCATCGTGCTGGAGGGCCACAAATCCTGGAGCAGGGTCGGTACGCACAACAGCAAGGGGACCGTCAAGGGGCCGTAAGGGTGTGCATAACTGAAGGAGAGCACTGCAGAGGGTCTCTTTGCGTTCATCTGATATCAAGGTGCTCACGGTATACGAAGTGACAGTTTCTCTGAGGACGAAAATGAGCTGGCGCGAACGCTTGATGACATCTGCGGCAAAGGATACCCCTACAACACTAGGGGGGTCACTCGTAGACTGAGGAGTTGCAGTGTGAGGAACATTCCGGAGGGAGAGACAACTGTGGCAACCAACAGTCACCTGGTGAATGGCTGCATCGAGGTCCAAGGCATAGAAGTACCGAGACACTACCTGTTTGAGTTGATGTGGCGTAGGGTGGCTCAGCTGGAGATGAAGGGCAGTAAGAACTCCCTGCAGCACATCACGGGGAACAATGATACACTCCCGCTGCGGCAAGAATGTACGGTCTCGGCGTACGACTAGTAAGCCATCATTAGCAATGGTGGCAACCTGGAGATATCGCTTCACGTCACGAATATCCGTTAGCTTTTTAGATGGGCGGGTACCCTGCACGAGATGAGCATGTGTGCGGCGAAGGGCTGGGCATTCAGTCTGGATCTTTCCCCATGCATGGCGGGACGTGAATGGAAGCCGAGTCTTCCCTGAGAGAATGTCATCAATGGAAGCGAGATGGACAACGGAGTCCTCCATTTGAGAGATGAAAGCACATACCTGGCATTTTGAATCATGACATGGGGGAGCATTTCTGCTTGCAAAGTCGGCAGGTACGTTAGCTGAGCCTGCCAGATGACGTAGGGAAACCTGGTACCGGCTCACCGTCGCGAGAAATGTGGAGACCCTCGGACTGGCAGAAAATTCCCCACGACATAGCTTTTCATAGGCCTGGACACACGGTTTACTGTCAGTAAGGATGCAGACAGGGTGACATGACTGTATGATGTATGGACTGAAATGCTTGGTAGCAGCGGCGATGGATAGTGCCTCTACTTCACAAGGGAGCCAGGTAATCTGTCGGCCACGAAGCTTTGCGCTGAAGAATCCCGCAACTAAGGGTTTCTGGTCTCTTGTGACATACAGGGTCGCACCAAGACCATAGTTCTTAACGGACCCGTCAGTAACTATCCACAATTGGTCAGATGGACGTGGCAGAGTGACAGTCTGAGAAGACCTAATGACAGACTGAGCCTTGTTGAAAGCATTGTGTAGCTCATCTGTCCAGTAAATGCGATCCTGGGATTTCATCCCAGCAATGGAGTCATCAAGGGGGCCCAAGTAGGAAGCACAATTAGGGAGCACACGGGCAAGCATTTTGTAGGCACCAATGAAAGACCTCATGCCTTTCACAGTAGAGGGAGGTGAGCAAGTTGACAGGGTTGTCACTCTGTGTGGACTTGCTTTGAGAGTTCCCTCAGACCAGATCCATCCTAAGATAGTGGTGGTCTTTGGACAGACGGTAGTCTTGGGTGAAGAAAGGTGAAGTCCATTGGAGGCTAGAGCCTGTAACACCCGGGACCAATTCCGCAAAAGGGCCTGTGGGGTGTCGGCACCACAGTACAAGTCATCTGCGAGCTTGACAACGACCCCCTCACACAACAAATCACCAAGTACTCGACACATCAATTCCTCTAATGCAGTTTCAGAACCCGGCATACCCATGGCACAACGGGTATACACTCTGATACCTCGGAAAGGCGTAGCAACACCACAGTACTTCATTGACTCACGTGAGAGAGGTATTTGGTAAAAAGCACTTGCAAGATCAGAAGCAATAATGTACCTCCACTGTCCTATTTTTCTCAAGGTGGAATCAACATCTGGGAGAACTGAGGGCTGTGGTTTGGAGTAGCGTCCAACATCAGCAAAGGCTGTTACCAACCGGGAACCACCATTGGGCTTCTTCACAAGGAATGACGGATTAACATATTCAACCGTTATGCCAACATCCTCAGGGCGTGCGAAAACACCAAGCTTTTCCAGATCATCGAATTTGCCCTGCAACTCAACAAGCTTATCACGGGAATATAAGGGGAGACGGCCCTTGCGCTGTGGTGGTTGAACCGGGCCCATGTTCACAACAGCCTGGAACGGACCAGAAGCACCATTATAGCCCTCGAATGAAGGACTAAACACACCATCATACTCGGCATGAAGGGACTGAAAATCACTCCTAGCCTTAGGAAGAAGGATACTATCAGGATCCACAACCACAGACTCAGAAGACCGGGGAAGTCCTTTGCCTCCAAGTGGCGTAGAGTGTACAGCATTCCGATCCGAGATGAGCGGGGTGACCTGATTGTCATCCCGCATAAGTACGGGGCAAACCTGACACAAATGCGCATTGCGACGAATAATGCAGGGAGCCTCAGAAAGATTGGGAATGCGGATCCTACCCGCTACGCACGAGACTATGCTGGGGGCTGGAAAAAATGTTGTCAGTGTGGGGGTAGGTGGGGAATCCGTACGAGGCTCTAAGACCAGGGTCTCATCCTCCGCGAACTCTGGAGGGAGGGCAAGCTCAAGAAACTCACCTGGCCAGAGGGTGGTCGTTTGAGGAGGGGCACGAAGAACATGTGCACGGCGTACTGCATGACCAGCCGTATGCTTACCATTGGAACCATATGCATACACAGTGCCATCTGCTAGGGTAATCTGCCGCTTGGCTGGGCGAATAGCCACATCATTACGCTCCATAAATGGAGTGCCAGCAAGAACGTCAACATCGAGATTCTCAACGACTAATCCTTCGAAATGAAACACATGGCTATCACGGCAGAAAGAGAGACGGGTTTCACCAGTGACCTGCAAGGGGGATGATCCATCAGCCTGGTGGGCTGACTGGGAGGTGGGGGAGACATTACAACCTAGGGCATGCGCCGTAGAGGCACGCAGCATATTACCTGTAGCACCACTGTCAAGTGTAATACGAACGGCATGATGGTCATAAAATGCATCAAAATATGGAGACTGACGCACCTGGACACGCAATGAGGAAGTTTCCTCCTGGTCTGGAGCAGACAAAGAATCAGACTCAACATGAAATTCCTGCGGTTCAAAGTCAACTGCTGGGACTCCCTCACTGTCAAATATCTTGGCAACCTGCCGGGCTTTGGCCATGTATCGCCTATCAGTTTCAGGGAGGTAGGGACATACACTCAAGAAATGGTTACTTGGGCGACCAGCCTGAACACAGAGGGGGCAAGACTTGGCAGGCTTGGCACGAAATCTAGTTGGAGTCTGCAATTGCGCACGCCGGGGAGCGGACTGGTTGCGACTGTGGGGTGGAAAGGCAGCAGTACGCATGGCCCTAGAACACTCAACCGACTCTAAAAGGCTAGTAAGGGCTTGGGAAATCTCGGGCTTGAGAGATGCAAGGGTTCGTGACCGGAGCTCCGTGCCATACCTCTGCTTAACTACCTTGGGGAGGTCTGGGTGCAACAAGTGAAGCCACTGCAAAACAATGAAATTCTCGATTGTCGGTGTGAGCTCTTCATCTTCAAGGATAGGATCACCGTGATGGGTGATACCCCCACCAGATGTCAACAAGTTATCCTCGACAAAGGCAAGTATTTTCTGATACAAATCCTCTGGTCTCTCGTCCGATTCCAATTTTATGTCACAAAAATCAAGGAAATGGGCACCTGTAGATTGGAACCCATAGTGAAGCCTTATTGTCGCCCAGATGTCATGCAATGACGTGGAATTGCGAACAATGCAGTTCCTAGCGATTACAGGGCAGAAATTGGCTATCTGGCCGAGCATTAGATCTAACAGGTTAGCCTTTTGTTGGGCAGTTTTGCGCGACTCTGAAGGTGTCGAGGTAGAGTCATCTACAAAACCCCTTGTAGGCTTTGCTTTTGTCTTCTTGCCCCATGTAACCGATTCATTCAAGAAGGGGGCAAAGTGAGGGTCTAAGTTCAGGGTATACAGGAGATTCTGTCTCCAACTCTCAAATGAGGTAATGGTTTCCACCTTGCCCAAGCACCATTGCTTGGGTACTTTGGGCATAGCACACGCCATTGTAAGGCTGTGGGACTGGACACTAAATTAAAGTTCACTGATACTACTAGTCCACGGTAAAACTTACATTTACGGTGCACCCGGATGTGGCTTTGCCAAGAAAGTTCCTCCCAGCATGGAGCAAGTATTACTTAGGCTGTGGGTCGAAATCCAGCGCTGCCACCACGAAATAAAGGAGGAATCAGGTGCAACTTTGTAGTACAGATTGATAAAGCTTTATTATAGTGTAGCGGTGGTAGTGTCAATCAGACATATACATTCAGTCAACGCAGATGGCGCTGTGGTTATTAATAGCAATCAACAACTCAACTGGCGCTGATTTCTGTCCTTTCTAGTGGCAACATTGTTGCAAGGTCATAATATCAATTACTCAATGTAATTGTATCATTGAGCAATAAAAACACCTTGTTATTTTGATATGCTACAGCTTTTCATAGACTTCACTTCAAAATATTGATCCAAGTTTGAACATAACTTCTAAAAAGAATCAGCGATGGAATTTCAGATTGAATTGCACGCACTATCCATTAATGTCCTCTTCAAACCCCATACAATGCCCATAGTGTCTTGATTATATGCATATACATGTATATATGATGATAACTGAAAATAGAAATGTTGAATTGGGTTCTTTCTAGAGTAAAATTCTCTTGTACATTGTATTGAGTATGCAGGACAAAATAAACAGTTGATGTGCATTGAGAAGCATGGATGACGAATTTGTCTCCAGTATGTCTTCTCCAGTTTAAAAAATAATTTTCTGTATATGGGAGCTCTTTTTTAAATTGCTGCTGTTATTTTCTTTGTATTGTTCGTTATGAGAGCATTTTTTCAGTTTACTGGAGCTCTTTTGGAACTTTCAAGAGCTAAATCACTCACGACTCCAGTGTAGTATTTTATATTACTGGTCTTCTTTTGTGTACAGAATCTCAGACAGTACTGCCAATCAAGCCCCACCCACCCCTCCTACACAAACAAACCTCGCTTCATATGCCCCAGGTGGGCCGCAAATCAACAAGTTCCGCCCCCGACGCCAACCGCATCAAGGCCGCAAACAACCAGAAAGGGCGCCAGAGTTACTCGGACAACAGCTCTAGCAACGGCTCTACGGGCAAGATGAAACGCAACAAGAGATCGGGCGTCTGCCGCATCGTGTAGCTTGTCTTGGAATGAGTTGCAATCAGGATTTTATGAGTGGATGAATGAATTGAGATTGCTATTATTCAAAATGTTTTGCAGATTTGCAGATCAACTAACAATATGAATGGCATGGGATGTACATGTAACAGTGGTCTCATACCACAAATATTAAGTCTTTTTTATATATATATATGATATTTTTCATAAATATAAAATCATATTCTTGACCTTCATGTTATTGAACTTTCTTTTCTTGATGGCCCTTTCAAATATCAGATTCTTCTCCAAAGATTTAGGGAAGAATAACTTTCCATATCGTGGCTTTCCTCATTCTAGACCTCTGTCAGCCACTTTGTGTTTTTATGACACTATTTGATGAAAGTGACTTTCCCGTAATTTCTGCATTTAAATCTTTACTTGCTTTGGTTGATTAATAGAACAAGCAGAGGACCGCTGCTGTTGACTTCTCTTACATGTGCACTGTCTTTGTACCATGTACTAAAAAACAATATGGCAGTTCTTGGTTTCGATCAAGAGCGAGTAAAAAGAGTTCGAGAATATAAACAGGTTGTGATTATTTGTTTACAAGTTAGCTACGGGTTACCAGAGTATTGCAGTATTCGCTAATGTCTGTGCATGCCATTTTCTATCCGTAGTACATTCTGTTGCATTATGTTATTAACAAACACCTTTTATCATTTACTCTCGCAAAATAAAGAGATACTCATTTTCTGATGGCTTTTTTTCAGGAATTTCATTTATATATTACTGATACATACACATCTTTACGTGTAGAATTTATAATTTGAATATGACTGCATATTTTTTTCAGTCATGCCAACTTCATCTTGATAAAGGAATAATCCTCAAATAGAATCGTTATAGGTAGTACATAATATAAAGAGATGATATTTCTTGTTAAAATTCCTAACTTTATCATGAAATCTTGTCTAAATTTTATCACTGATCATTCTTGTTTGTTCTCAATAATGCAAACACCTATTAAAAATGTGAACAAAATTATATTGGACGTACCTTTGCTGAAGAAAAAAAAATTCACTTGCCAAATTTTCAGCAGTACCTCAGTGTAATATCACCATGCTGCGATCATCTACTCAGTCTTGATTTATTCTTGCCTCGTTTTGATTTTCAGGTCATCTTGAAATGAAAATAGTTAAAGAATACATGTAGGTATTCAGTTTTGCATGATATAAGGTGACAACTTTTTGATAATGATCATTCCGGGTGGATTTATAGAATGATATATTGTGCTAGACCAGTATACATCTCAGACCAATTAGAAGAGTTTTACTATTTGTATCTTGGAAGTATATTCAGCAGAATGCGCTTTCCCCACTTCTCCCCCTTCTTAAAAATAACCATCATCCACGGATATACTGTACTGTAAATGCCAATAGTGTCACGTACAGATATTTTCACGAATTACAGGCCCAAAGACATTCTCGCGAGCCGTTGCTTTCGCGAATGACCCTCAGAGGTTACTTGTACTTACTCTAGCAATCTTTCAAGTAATTCACTGGAAATTATGGATGGAATATCAAATGATCTTGGACATTTATCTTTTGATACAAGATTACAATGTGAGGCTATATTTATCACGTTTTATGTCAATTTTCTTTTTGCTACCAAAACTCTATGGCCCGTATTCTGAACTCCGGTTTAACTTAAACCATGGTCTAAATGTGTGGTTTAACTATGGACAGCCAAATGTGACACAAATCTCTAACAGTAGATATTCAATTTATCAGCATTTTTGGTACTCAAAATATTAAAAACTGTCTGGGAATGATAAGTATAATAGTTTTCTTGACCATTAAAGCATGAGAACCAGAGTCCAGTAAACATAATGAACATACAGTGTAAACAAAGTTTTGACATTTTTGGCTACCCATAGTTAAACCACAGATTTAAACTATGGTTTAAGTTAAACCGGAGTTCAGAATACGGGCCAATGTGAGCTGTTAAGATAAAAATTGAGTTCTGGTCAAGTGTTTACATTATTTAAAAAACTGTCTCAAAGCAATTAGGAAAGCCTGATCATGGCTCCATAAGAATTTGTGTATAATATGAGGTGTTAGAATATTCAAAATGATAACAAAGTGACAGAAATATCGCTGAAAAGCACATGCACTGCATGCACATAGAAATGGGTATATGGGACTACACACACTTGTGGAATGACTGTTCGACCTGAACTCTTCGGCTATTTCTCCTCATATTTTGAATATGAGGGCATTTGAAGAGCAGTCCTTTTCAGGGGACATTTCTACTATTGTGATATTCTTCCAAACTGTCATAAAAGGAATGAGAAAGCTCACAAATGATTTTTCACCTTTCCAGGAACTCAACCACCTCTTTAAGCTTAAAAGTAATGTTACATAAGATGGGGGACAGTTATATTGGGGTTATTGTACAACAGATCTTCATTGTCGCCTCTCATCCAAGTGTGTGTGTGTGTGTAATTGGGTTTTTACAGACGTGTATCAATTAGATATGATTATTTACGTCTGGGACCGACCTTTAACGTCACCATCCGAAAGACGTGACTCAGTCTCGAACCTGGGTCCGCTGAATCAGTTTATAACTTCCACTGGTAGCTGGATTACAGGCGCACACCACAACGCCCAGTTAATACCTTAATGTTCTTCTTATTTAATTACTAGTGTTTGAAAATCAACCTCTTTCTTTCTGAAAACATATAATTAAAGAGTTATCTATCAATTTAAGGGATTTTGTTAAACATTTTTCTCATTTAAATGTCTAGATATTGTTCAAGGCTGCTAGTTTTTCTGATATTTTCTTCATTCTGTCAGTAATTGTTTTATAGCAATGTTATGTGTGCTAATATGAACCAAAAGCAGACTGACTTGGCAATCACATGGATGGATAATGTGTTAGAAATGTTTGAAATGGAACTTTGAGGTTCTTTAAATTATTTTACTTTCTTTCAAGAAACATTCCATCTAAATTGCTGGACAAGGGACTGGAGTGGCAATTGGGAGAAACACAGTGGCAATCTCATACTTAATTATGCATACATTTTTTTTTCCTTTCATTATCATGCATGATGATCATTTATGAATCGCTATTATAACTCATGAATATTCAATGATATAACTCATGAATATTCATTGTTATAACTCATGAATATTCATTGTTATAACTCATGAATATTCATTGTTATAACTCATGCATATTGATTGGATTGGTGCACTTTCTATGTGGTTAGGTCTGTATATATTAAAAGCAGCCTGTATTTTGCTGGTACTTATTTTGGTTGTAAATATTCATGAGATGTACAAAGCAAAGACCTACTACTGTGTCAATAACTTGTGTAAAGTTCACCTGTTATTGCATCATAGGACATGATGTACATGTATTGTTAAGTATATGCATGAATTTAAAGTATGTATTTTGTACTTTACTCAATGACAATAGTCTTTAAGAAGATGAATGTTCATATAGCACATGCTATTATTTTTCTTTTTCTTTCTTCAAAAGATTATTCTGTGGATCTATTTATATTTGTGTATTATGTGTACACCATAAATGTAAGAAAAAACTTGTATGCAATATTTTTTCTCTGATTTGTGTGAATTATTTTTGAGTTTCGAAAGTTATTGTGTTGTTGTGAAGGAATCGTTCAACTGTACTTGGGATTTATTTGATGGACTTTCAAAACAGCCACTGCCACAAGTTTTAGGATGAATATGTCTGAAAAGTTTCCATTGGTTCTGAAGTCTGACAAAGAATATTGGCATGCTTTTTTGTCAGTGCATTTTGTTTTAAAGACTAAATTGAGATAATACTACATTTTTCGTTTGAACACATTTAACGTTTTTTGTGCAAAATTTCCTATACCCGTATGATTGTACAATTACATGTATTTGGGGATAGAATATCCATGTTTCATACAGCAACTAGGAAAAGCTTTTGATATCTACCTTTCTATGTATTTATGAAGATTATACTGTAAATGTTGTGCAGATGTTTGTATCATTATGTGTCACATATATTAGCTAAACTCATCTTTGATAAAATATAGTACAAATGCAACTTTGTGTTCTCTCCTCTCCCCCCCCCCCCCCCCCCCCTTTCTTCCCTCTCTGTCCTTTTCCAACTTCCAGGGTCCCCATGCTAATGGGAACATAAATTCTTACGGAAAGTCATGGAAAATGAATGCAAAATAATCCCAAAGTCATGGAAAGTCATGAAAATGGATCATGGGTGTGGGCTGTGTGTGGCTATATGGCAGCCTTCCATCACAAACATGATATAATATATATCACTGCGTGGTATACGTAAGCCGATTGGATGCCGCAACCCTTTAATACCAAAATGGTACTTATCTGGTCATGGAAAAAGGCAAAAATGGGTCGTGGAATGTCTTGGAATTTGGTTCTCCAATTTCTGTAGGATCCCTGTGTTAGCAGCATCACATGTCACATACATGTATAACAGCTAAACTCATCTTTGCTATAACTAGAGTACAAATAGAAATTTGTGTTCTCTCCTCTTCCCCCCCCCCCCCCCTTCCCCATTCATCCTATCTATGTCCTTTTTCTTCCCGTTTTTTCTTTCCTATTTCCTAATGTATTGCATGTATATTTGTGACATCCTTGATAAGGGTGCGCACAGCACTTATCAGAGATACCAATTCTTCAAGATCGTATTTATGCACAAGCTATTTTTTTAACATTTGTGTTGAATATTTCAGTATAGAAACATACATTCCATTTTCTTTGCTTTTTGAAGCCACAATATCAACATTTTTTTTAACTACATGTATGTCATTACAATGTGTCGATTATGTGACTTCACCCTGTATTAAAAATGCATAGTTGTGCTGATGAAAGTAAGTATTGGAATATTCTATGTGTGTATCAATGACCTTATTATCACATTTGTGCAATATTTTTGGGTAGATGCTATCATTTGAAGTCTTTGTAAATTATTATGCTTCTAATGTGAGCATGATGCACTGAGCAGATACATTATTTTTCATTACTATCAAATAAGTTGAATCATATAGTCAATTATGCGACATCTTGAACAAAGATTAATGTAATTGTGATAAATTGACAAAGTAAATACCTTTGTACTATCTACACTTGAATAATATTTATTATCACCATACATCTATTCTATCTATCTTGTAATATATTTCAATATGTTATGGTAAGTTTAACAAAAATAATATATTCATTTTTTGTGTGAAGAACAAGATAAATGACAAAGATAACTACGTGACTAATTCTTGACTTATTTTTATACTATAACTCTGTTCTTGAAGAAATGAATTGTCAATTTCAGGATATATATTTTGATAATTTTTCTTGCAGCTTTTGGAGAAGGCATTAAGTGATATGCAAAGTTTCGAGTTGAAGTCATTTTATGTAAATGGAGACCATGGTCCATGGAAACTCACATAACTGATCAATCTTTCCTGTCCACTGCTGTTATCCGTAAAATGCCATTAATAAGTTGGTGCAAGCTTTTCATGTATGTTTCTTGTTAAAATGATATCTATACATTCAGCTAAGACTTTACCGTGTCATAACGAGAGTATAAAGACTCAGAGATTTGCCTCTTTGCATCTACCATGTAGTCTGATGAGAATGGAACACCTTTCTCGATCTGGAAGAGTTTTTGTGAGAAGAGCAAGTAGCAACAAGTTTTCTTAATATCATTGGCCAGAGAGGCTGATATGACTGATAGACATGTTGCTGTTTGGATGATAATCAAGACAAACATGCTTTATATTTCTATTCTGCATTATAAGACAACAGTGACTATCCTGCCTATGCTTACACAGTTTATGAAGTAAAAGGTCTATTGTACTTTACCTCTAAAAAGGCCAGGTTATTTTGGTGCGCTCTCAGCCGGGGGGATGGATTCCATCCCCCGACCTCAGCCATGAATTGATGAGAATTTCTGCAACCTGGCAGACAGATACAGTCTACATCTCAAACAGTTTTTTAATTATCGCTAATTGATTATTCACATATCCGCAGTTTGACAATTCTGCATTGCGTGCAATACATACAGAGCAAGTAGCAACAAGTTTTCTTAATATCATTAGCCAGAGAGGCTGATATGACTGATGGATATGTTGCTGTTTGGATGATAATCAATGTTTTAGCCACTCACTGCGTGGCGATTTTTGATGCTGCACGGTAAGCATTTGTCAAAAGTTTATAAATTTGGTATCAAAAGATGCATAAGACAATAAGGCGAAAAGGTCATTGAAGTTTGCGGTGCAAAAAAATATCCTTGAACATATCGTGGCTTGCGTTCAGGGGGATTCCACCCCCCCCCCCCCCCCCTGGCCATTTTAGAGTTAAGCAACAATATTTGTTTTAGGTACACATGTTGGCTTTTTCTCTTCATAAAAGCTTGCATTCAGTCTTGGAACCATGAATTCTTAATTGTGCCCCATCCTGTTGCAAGGCATAAAGGTCATTTCTTGCTCTGCCCCTTGCGTTCATTACTCAGTTCATGTGCATTTTAGTCCTACATTATGTTGTGATCAATGTTGTCCGGTAATCTTGGTCATGGTTTATTGCTTTTGAATGGAACACTCATTTTGTTTTGTTTGTTGCAACAAAAGAACACTTGATACCATTGTATTATGCAGCATCGTACATCATGGGACCTATTCCTTCTATACATGTAAATTGGCCATGCCAAGAGCTATCTTGATACATAAAGAAGGTCTCCATTTTGAAGGATACTCATGACCACAACGAACAAAGCTTGGCTAGTTGTAAAGGCCTCGGTCAGGCCACAACTCATGCGACGATAGATATACTGTACATAAATGATATAACACGAGATGATACTTGAAAGAATTCTTGTGTACGTGTATGCATACCTCACTCAAATATTAACTACAGGAACAAAGCTCAGTCAGAATTCCTTTTTAATCTGTTATCGTAACTGGATGTAGATATCGGAAAATCCACGCCCAAAGATCAATTTGTAACTATTGTCTAGTTACTGTCTATTGGGGGCATGTCAGAATTATTTTCTTGAAATATCATAATAGAGATATGAATAAATCACATGTTGATTTCTTTATATTTCCATGGATTCAAGAATATATTCTATATAAAATCTTATTGAAGAGTCTGTAGGAGTGCTGCAAAACAAAGCTGAATATTCAAATTTCAATAAGCCCCTCAGACAGGATGGAAAATCATGTGGTCTATGTGATTTGGTGTAGAAATCTCCAAATCCAGCCATTCAATTCAGGTTCCAATTTGCTGCAGATTCATCAGAGTCTGTGGGGAACTTCATGCATTTATGAAATAAACAGGAATGCTCATGAAAGAAACCCACGGATCATGTTTAGTGTGATCAGATTAAAATTGACCTCAGTATTGCATACTGCAAATAAAGAACTCACCACCCCATTTATTAGACACCAAAGACAACTAGCTAAAAACATATGAAATATAATTATATGATAGAAGCTTTGGGACTTGTTTGTGACAAAATTGCCCTAGTCTGCATATTGATCAAATGTACAGGGGGCAGGATGTAATGAACTTGTGTATATATTTATGTTTGAGTATCATTGTTTAGTACAGTACTTGTGACTCTAAAACTTGTATGTAAACACATATTTTGATGTAATATACTTCTTAACCTATTGTATGTATCATGGATACTACTTCATAAAACATGTACAAGTCTATGATCGGCACAATTTTAAAGAATATCTGTATTGATATTGTGTAATGGCTTCTTTTCAACATGTGTGACTCTTTGTGGCAAACAATGTATCTGAATAACAAAATGAGAAAAAAATAAAGATATGCTACATGCAGTAAAACATTGATTTCACTCTTGTGCATTATCACATGTGACATGAGATGTTGTTTGAGGTGATATTAGTTGAAACCGAGAAAAGTTCCTTCTGTTGAAGTTTTTGTGGATGTGTGATCCCATGTTGTCTCTGAACATTTTCAGCTTTGTTATAATTTACTTAAATCAAAAAAGTCACATACATGTAGACAGGCAATGTTAAACCACCCAAGAACACTTACACACTATGTGCATGCTGCACCCAATGCTGACACAGTTGTTAACCTTGTGCAATAAAACCTTCGATACAATACAATTCCCTGGTATATGCTCCGTGCATTGCATCACAGGTTATGCTGCAAAAGATGAATAACACCCCGGATTTTGATATGCATATTATGCAAATTGCTCAAGGTTGCCCAAGGGGCAACAAAGCTGAAAATGTTCTTTGACTACTTACGATTACAAATAAAAAAAAACTTCAACGGACAGATCTTTTCTAGGTTCACTGATGTATAGGAACGTCAAATGGACTAGTATTAGCTTTTTCAGTTGCTTAGCAGGAAGCAAATGTAATGTTTTAATAGGGGGAAAAGATAACCAAAGTGAAGGGGAAAAATTTAAAGAAAATGTAAATATGAATTAAATCTGAAATCAGGCCAATACAAGCTGATAGGAGAATATGGGAAGAAAAGTTAGAAACTTGGAATTAAACAGAGAATCAGAAAAAAATTGAACACTGAATGACAGAAAGAGGGAATAGATTTGGAAAACAAGAAATATTAAGGAAAGAAAAACGTCTATACTGTATACATAAATCTGTCTCAATGCGAATTATGCAAATGAGAGGGAGAGAACACAATAGAAAAATGTGGAAAATAAAGTACATGAAAAAGAAGAGATGAGAGATTGACAACTAGATCAGTCTGCCATGATGTAAGATGTGATAGTGGGAGGAAGAGAGAGAGAGAGAGATAAAAAATAGAAAAGTGAGAAACGATACCGAGGGAGACAATAGAAGGGAGAAAAGAACTAAGCATATATGGTTTTGTCTCTCATTAATAATAATAATAATACATAACATTTATATTGCGCTTAATACAAATGTTTCTAAGCGCCGAAGTATTATTACCCCGGCTCTAGCTAGGCTACCGAATTCGGTGCTCACAGCATTCAAGGAATAAATTCCTACCAGGTACCCATTTACTACACCTGGGTGGAGAGTGTCTTGCCAAAGGACATTAGACTTGAAAGGCTGTAACATACAGGTACATGTAGCAAGAATAGAATGATTGGGGATATACAAATGTAACTCCTCTTCTCCTTCCTTCCTTCCTTATCATCATCATCACCATTCACCAGTATCATCGTCATCATAATCATCATCATTATCATTACCATCATCATCATTATCATCATTACCATCATCATTACCATCATCATCATCATCATCATCATCATCATTATCGTCATTATTAATTATTGATTATGAGCAAATTAGATTAAGATTGGTATTAAACACAGATATAATAACCTACAACCAATAGGATTCAAGGATAGAAATCCATGTATATTTATTCAATTTGCATGTTGTTGGTCAAATGTATTGCTTTCACTTTGCTGTCATGTTTGCATTGCATTAGGATGAATTTGCACAGGTGGAAAAATATATATATTCGTGTCACAACAGTTTGTGTCTGATTGGTAAACTGCTCCATATCACATGAGGCATACTCCAAGATCAACTTTCCCTTTCATAGTAACAATCAAGGATTTCAGTCAAGTCAGGCAACAAGCTATCTAGAACATTGAGCCCATTATGTGTACACCTCAATCCTAAATCATCCAGTTCTAACAGGCCAGACTCCCTGGCTTCCTTGACAAAGTCACTAGACCCAAAGAGATCCCTAAGGCAAACCCCAGGCCTGAACTGATGCCAAGTCTGGTTTGATACACCAGGTTGGGTGCGTAGACCTGTCAGGAGAAGCTCACGCAGGACGTCTACATTGGACAGTATGCTGCGTTTCCTGGTGGCATGTCCATGTCTTTCGACCTCAAGCATCCAAGCTTCTGGTTCCAGCGTCTGGATTCTTGCTTCTCTTTGTGGCAAAGAAGGAACAGGATATAACGTTCTTCCGCTATGTTCAATCACTGCTGACTGTTCTCTACCTCTGTGATCAACACTGCTCTTAGCTCCTGCAGAACACTTGATTGAATTGATTGTTGACTTTTCTTCAAGTCCATATTCTTTATTGAGACCTGAAAATGAATGGGAATATCCCTTATTTCCATCTGGATTTATAAATCGTTCTATGATTGGACAAAAACGCCCATGAGCACCAGGGCCTACCCCGATGTACTGTCTCCCAGCCCAGTATGCCTTGTTGTGTGTACTCTCCGCTCTCTCGTTCCTCGCAAAGTTGGACACTTCATACCTGTGGAAACCAGCCTGGGCTAGACTTTCCACAGCAATTTCATACATATCAGCAATAACATCTGCATCTGGCATCGGTAGAATGCCCTGTTTGTCCCACTTATACAACAAAGTACCTGGTTCAAGAGTCAACTGGTACAATGATACATGACTATCGGAAACTCGTAGAATCTGCTCCAGTTCTGCTTTCCAAGAGTCCAATGTTTGAGAAGGCCGGCCGAAGATGATGTCAATGCTGAGGCGGTCTGGGAAGAGTTTTCTAGCCTCTTGAATGCAGGTCAGTGATTGGCTGACAGTGTGTTCACGACCTAGGGTCTTGAGGTCATCGCTGTTAAGTGCCTGGATGCCAAGTGATAGTCTATTTACACCTATTAAAAAAAAGATAAAATTTTAAAAACACAGGAAATACAAACATGCTATAAATTCACTGCACTTAACTTCTAAAACCAAAATTTGAATAAAATTTTTTTTCCAGCAAATTACATTCCACTTTAATGACCAAATCACTCTAATGTTGAGAACTGTAAAGGCTAAAATGCTGAACAGGTCATGCTAAGTGTACTTTTGTGCCTGATACGACAAGTACAATATATTGCACAGGTTGAATCCTCCTTGTGTGTTTGAAAACAAGAACAGAAATTCAACAATTACTGCTTCTTTCATTTTTGTACAAAATACCATATAAAATACCCAAACTTAGGCAGATAAATAGTGCACTGAAATACATCCAGAAAATAACAGAAAATAGATTAAGCTGATAATTCATTCTACCACTAACCAGCATTTTTGAAATCCTCCAGCTTCTTCATCTCTACCGATGTTGGGTTAGCTTCCATGGAGATTTCTACATCCGTTGGCATGACAACCAGCTCCCTGACTGCATCAATGACCCCTTTAAGTACCCTGGGTTCTGCCAAGCTTGGTGTCCCACCCCCAAAGAAGATAGAGTTGATCTGCCTTACACCGCTGAGCTTAATCAGGGTCTGGGCTTCCCTCACCAGGCATGCCCTCATGCGATCCTGATCGATGCTTGGAGCTACATACTTGTTGAAATTGCAGTAGGTGCAGCGTTTCTTGCAGAAAGGCCAGTGAACATAGAGACTTGCCTCCTCCCACCAAACTGGACAATGATCTTCCTTGCAGTGTTGTCCCACATCACCAGTAGTTGTTACAAGGGAGTGAGCTGATGATTCACATCTTTTACGATTTGGAAGGACTTTTGCTAGATTCTTTGACAACGATCGCAATCCTCTAGTCAATGGCATTGTAGTAATCAATATTTATCAAACCATATAAATGATCAAGTTAATGTAGGGATGGTACATGAAGCTCTCATTGTATTCCATTACTAACAAGATTATGGCTCAAGTTCATTCCTTTGAGCAAATACACCACTTTGAGAAAACGTGAATGGATGCAGATGTCTGTGGTCATCGATTCTATTTTAAGCAAGGCTCCTACAAGTTATAGCTTCCTCCCTGTCAAGTAAAAAAAGAAAGAAATCAAAATAAAGATCATAAAAAAGAGCTCTGGTAAAAAACAATAAAAATCATAAAAATCAATATGAGAAAAATCACATTATTGCAACAACAAAGCCAAACAGAGTTCCGGTGAACCAAAAACTATTTTTGAAACTGCCCTGGCTGTAGATTATATAGAATGATGATTCCAAACACAAACACAAACACATTTTGTGGCTAGATCGACACTGACAGTGCTTCAAATTAAACTGAAATGTGACCATTTTACAAATGATGTGAATATGATATGTTACATGTCCTAAATTTGCAATATCAATTTCCCCAAATTGTTTTTGTTATGTCATCCTATTTTGCTTTTGTTGGTTTAAATTTTGTTCACTCATACCCTGTAAAATCAACAGCCTAACTTGCATAACAACCCACAAGCATGTGGCAGGTGGTAGGGTGCCGTACTCTCAATGAGGACTCCCCAAATATACAGCCATGGAAAAAATTATTAGACCAAGAATGGTTACTGAAAGTGTTATATTTATGGTAAGAAGGAAATAAAATATCATAAAAGCAAGGTACAATTGCTGGAATTTGTTATTCATTCAATGAAATACAAAGACAAATGATTTTCATTAGTTTGAATGCATATTATAGTATCTTTATTACAGAAGCTTGGTCTAATAATTTTTTTCCAGGGCTGTAAGTCCATTGACCAAGCAAGGCTTCGAGACGTAACGCTTGTCAAAGTAAAGATTTGTGACCGTATTAATAAGCACCATCAAAATGAAAGAAAACATAACAAAACACACAATAACAGATAAAGCCAAACTGATACCTTGCTTTAGAAAATATTCCTAGCTAAATCCAAGAAATATCACAGAAGTTTTGTGTTTGAAGAGCTATGGGGCAATGTTTTTCAACAAAATAGTCGATCCCAAAACGTTTTGAATTTTCTCCCATTTCATACCCATGCAGAGGTAGGTTTTGATGGTGATTCAAAATTGAGTTAAAAAACAGGAAACTACCAATTAAAGTACAATTTTGTTTTACATTTTTCTAAATCATTTAATGCTTTTGCCTCCAGATTTAGCCATTTTGATAAGAACATGACTTGAATTTATCATGATTTTTTTTTTTTTGTTTTTTTTTGCTCAGGGTGTCGAAAGTTGGGGGTGCGGTTAATAAACGACAGTGGTTTATACAACGTTATTTTATTAATCCTCCTAGCCTTTTTGTAACTTTGCAGTGTGGTAAATTTGATCATAATCATGAGAGTTCATTGTGTCCATTCACTTGTGCAAATCATATGACTGTAGGATATCAAAAATAGCTGCAGATATAAAAAAAATCATGCATTCACTTTCTGAACAACATACATGTAGATGTTAAATAAAATGACACCAATGTCATCTAAGCTGGCAGTTCTAACCCGTTTGTTGCCTTAAATTGTTCTTTATTTAGAGGAAGTAATTGCCTTGTACATGTATATGTACATGTAGGGTCTCTTGTATGGGAGATTTTACCTGATCAATCCTTGCAAAAAAGGGGCTTCCCCCCCCCCCCCCTCCAGGGTGCTGCCCCAGGTGCATGTTGTTGTTTTTTAGTAACCGCCTGTGAATAAGAAATAACCTGCTATCAGAAAAATTAGCAAGAACCCTGCTTTAACATCAAAATTAATTTGTAAAATATGTCGTAGCATGTAGACTTACAAAACAATAAATTAATTATCTTTGAGCATAAATATACAGGACCTTAGACCCCTATATTATTGTCAGTTTTGGCGATATACGACTCTTTATTTTTTTTGTTGGAGCATGGCATCATGTACATGTATTACTCGCACCCCCCACTTTTGCTTATTCAGCACGCGCCAGTCCTCGCCGAGTCAGTTTATTTTTGTTTCTTGTTTCTTCTCGATCTCTCGCTCGTTGGTCGTGTTTAGTGCCGTTTCTCCCATATCTTTACGACCACTTTCACAACACTGCTGTGATAGCGTGTCTCTGTGAAGCTTGTGAAAACTGACAATTGAGATAGCGACTAGTTGACTTGAATCGAGACTGATTCTTTTTTCAATTTTTTTTTTTTGTGAGGCCACAGCCGGTTACAATGAGCATTAGAGCTGGAAAAAATAACTGGTTACCAGATATTAACAAGAACTCTGACTGACATCATTTTTTTTAAAATTTAATCCACACAAATTCAAATTCATAACTAACTAGAGCACTCGGAGGGGGGACCAGTCCGAGTACATGTATCCCCCGAACCCGTCACCCATCCCCCATTTGAATCAATGTTGTGACTGAAATGGATAAAGTGGCAATTTGGGACCTCGGGTATCACTGCTGACAAATTTGACCTTTTTGTACTTTTTTAGTTGCTTTGAAATTTGAAGGTGATCTGACAAAAACTGCAGCCGGTAGAGCGCTCACAAGAAAGTCTTTACTATTTCTTTAAAAAATATGGTTACCATGGCAACAATGACTCCACCCACACCAAAAACAATAGGCGTCTTCATCTTACCATAATGCACCTCCATGCGTTCGGGGGGATACAATAATCATGATCATAATATTACATTGATCATGTTGATATCATTATCGTTACAAAAATTTGAGAAATCTTATTTCAAGTATATAATTGATTCCATCAAATAGAGCTTAATGAAAGCTTCAATTTGATACCTCATTCAGCTCTGTAGCTGCAAAATTAACGAAGTTACAGTCATTTTTATGTCGAAAAATGAGCGCAGTTAATTTCTTTTGTTTTCTATTGTTTTTATAGGAAAAAAAAGTCAAAAGTTGTGATCTCGGACCATCCATTCAAACACAAAAACTTTTATAACTTTCTTAAAATTAAAGCTAACAAGATGAAACTTTCAGCAATTACAGATAATAACAGTATGAACATTATGTGAAACTGTCTCATAAAAAAACAAAGGGTAACCATTAATTAATTAATTAATTAGGTGATTATTTTTTCTTTTCGTTCCATATTAAATGTATTTATCTCGTTTTTATATATATGTGTATATATATAATATACTGATTTCCGCTCGAAATCTCTTTTATTTCACCATGCAATCTTATTTTGTAATGTTAGATCAACTGTATATAATATGTTTTGTTTAGTAGTTTTCTCCCTCTCAAACAATTACTTTAATTAAACGAAAATCTTTTTTTTAATATATAATATTGTATCATTCGATTAGGGGGCCTACATCACACAAGCTAACATTTTTAGTAGATCCCTCCACATATCCTTTTGTCATCTTTCTATGTCATATCCATGTATTCTGTTTTTGCATTGTTTGTAACTTGTACATATTGTTGTAATTTCATTGTAAATGTGGAATCTGAATAAAATCAAATCAAATCAAAATCAAATCAAATTATTTTGTGACGTCCTGCATGTGTTTTTGTGTATGTAAAAATGAAGCGTTTACTGAAATTATCAAGTCATCGAAGTCAAATGCAGGATATTTGTAAATAGAACAGACAAGGACATTGGTTCTATCATCTGGTAAGGATCTTGTTGTATACTTAGTTAATTAATACCATAATTAGTTATTTAATTAAGTAGCCATTTTCATCAATAAGTTAACTAAATACTGAAGTTGAAAATTGTACATGTGGATAAAAAATATTGACCGAAAATAGGTGTTAATATTCTTTTTAAAAAGATAATTACACTAATTAATACATAATTATGAGAAAACTATTCCAATTTCTTGTGTGCAGGTTTTCAGTTCAAAACTTTAAATTATCATCTATTTTGTCAAAGCAAATTTACATTTTTGCACAGCTTGGGAAAATTAAAGGATTTGAATTTCTTGCTGAATTAAATCCAAATGATTAGTAATTTAAGCAATAAAATACAGTAAAATTTAGAATGACATGAACTATAATTCAGAGATGTTATTTACTTCAAAATTACGTTTCTATTCTAAAAAATATGATTATTAATCTCCTCTGCATTATTTTCAACTCACATTGTATGATGGGGGGGGGGGGGGGGGGCCTACAGCTACGCACTTTGTTTTGTATGTGGAGCGCATTATTCTCCCCCATAGACAACGCGTATTAAAAGACTGCAATATAAAATGCACACATGCAATCGCACGCTCAGGGGAGCGTTTCATCAAGCGATTTGTCAGTGATTTTCACTGACAAATTTGCTCTCAGCCAATCAGATGCAAGGATTTCAGTAGCTTATAACAGTTGTCGGTAAAAATCACTGACAATACGCTTGATGAAACGCTCCCCCGGATCGCACAGAGCAAAGCGCATGCATCTCCCGGCGGGAAGCCATCGCTTCGCCGTGTCAACTTTGCAATGACATCCCTCAACTTCGCAACTAAAAAAACACATTTCGGATCGTAGAATTTTCACACAAATTCACCAACATCAAGAAAACATGTATAGAAAACATCCATTATACCTTAAATTGAATCCATTATCCAAGATTTATGATAAAAAAGCACTGACAATCAAGCTCTCGGGGAAAAAGTGGTGTGATGATCGCAACGATGAAAAATTGCATACATGTTGGGTATTGAATGAAAGCTTGTACAATCAGCTACAGCTTGAAAATAACGTCACATGACAAAAATGCTATCAGCCAATGCAAAGGCAGTATTTACGGGGAGTCCCCACAGCCATACGCAAATCGCCCGAACAGCCGCTCGGGAGAATTTACTGCCGCGAGAGCGCACGTATTGTAACGTACCTAGATCATGTTGATTCATTTCATGACATTTCTGATTCAAATTTCAGCATTAATTTTCGATTGCATACATTTTCCTTGTTGTCTGTTGGAGAAAGATGTAATTTGGGATTCTGAAATAATTATGTTTAGGTTTAACACTTACAATTTGACCACTCTAATTTTTGTTCTGTAAGTTATGTATCAATCAGATTTGTACGAGTGAAACTGGCATGTCAGTTGTAATACTGACAAGAATATGAATATCTGGGACTGGAATATTTGCACTGACGTCTTTTCCAACTTAAAATCTTGAAAAGTGCACTTTCACACCTCAGAGATTTGTAAAGTTTAACCACCATTATTTCAAAATCAATTACATGATCTCAATATCAAAGAAATTAGAGACATCATCATGCCTGAACTATAGAAATATGAAAAAAATTATACGAACCATTTTTCACTCAGCTCAATTACTTGATCAGCCTTTAACAAAGACTATAACGATGAGCTCGCTGGGCGTTGTGGCGTGCGCCTGTAATCCAGCTACCAGTGGAAGTTATTTTGATTTGATTTGATTTATTTGTCAAGTTCAAATATACAGATACATAAAATAGAAAATTCATCAAAGCTTGACAGGATGACCCATGAAAGCTCGAGGGCTTATTTACAATGGGGTCCTAAACAGAGCATTACAAGACATTATGGAAATGTATAACATTATAGTTCTTATTCAGATGAAACATATTTACAGAAAAGTATAACAGCAACAAAACTGAATGAAGAAGAAACAAAATTACACCCAATAAAAACAATACATAAAAATAAGAACAAGGTATAGAGAAAAGAAAAAGAATATTGATCTGAAAATCTTAGCCATATCACACAAATGTGTAAATCATGTCACTTGTTTCTATTCTCTTAGACTCAAGTGATAGGAAATCTTTTAGATTTAGATAGAGAGTTCTTATTCAGATATTAAAAACATATTTACAGAAAAGTATAACAGCAACAAAACTGAATGAAGAAGAAACAAAATTACACCCAATAAAACAATACATAAAAATAAGAACAAGGTATAGAGAAAAGAAAAAGAATATTGATCTGAAAATCTTAGCCATATCACACAAATGTGTAAATCATGTCACTTGTTTCTATTCTCTTAGACTCAAGTGATAGGATATCTTTTAGAACTCTCTTAAAATGTGCGAAGATTCCTATTGCTTTAATGTTATTAGGGAGGGAATTCCAGTGTTTGATTGCATTATAATAGAAGCAGTTGCCAATACTGCCTACTCGTTCGGGCAATGTAAAGTTATATTGACTATTTCTTGTTTCGTAATTATGTAAATCAATAACAAGTATAAAATTGTGGCCAATATAATGATTCGCCCTCGAGTGATATATTCTGTGTGCGTGATGTAGTATGAGCTGTTTTGATCTTTGACTGACATCAAGTAGACCAACAGCAGATAACTCATTATAGCCAACGTGCGTTCTTGGGCCTAAACAAAGAATAAATCTAACCATTTTATTTTGAATGATTTTTAATTTCTTTTGTTCCGACTTGCCTAAATTAGTATACCACGCGGCGTTAGCATAGTCGAATAAGCACTGAATGAGAGCAAAGCATAATATACGTCTTGCATGTGAATTCATGCAATTTTGGTATCTATACAAAAATTTCAAACGGGAGTTAGCTTTTTTTTACTATAGAATCTACTAAGGATGAAAATGAAACCTGGCTTGTTAAGTGGACGCCTAAATATTTCACAGCTTCTTTACTCTGAATTATTATTTTGATCTTTGTATGCTACTTTGAAACCATCAGATTTGTTAGCATTACCTTTGCTACAAAACAAAATGCTTTCTGTTTTACCCAAGTGTAAAGAGAGCTTGTTGTCTGTCATCCAATCTACACATATTGACAGCTCTTCATTGAGTTTTTCCTCAACATATTTTGGATTAGAATTTGAATAAAGTAATACACTGTCATCGGCATATAATAATAGCTTACAATCTAAGTTACACAAATACACATATCATTTATATAACTCGTAAAAAGTATTGGGCCTAAAATGCTCCCTTGTGGAACTCCACAAGTTATTGGAAGTAATTTTGAATATACATCATGGATTGCAACCAGCTGGTGTCGGTTTGATAAATACGATCTGAACCATGCTAAATTCGCCGTACTGAATCCCATAACTTGTAGTTTTTTCAATAATATCTCGTGATTAACAGTATATCGAAAGCCTTTTGTAGGTCAAGAAGCACCATACCAACAAAGTTTCCATGTGAGGTTTCGGTCCTCACATAATCTGTTAAATGAATTAGGCTTGTTTCAGTCGAATAGTCGTGACGAAAGCCAGACTGAAAATCATATATTAGATTTTTTTTCTTTGTAGTATCTTTCAATTTGAACAAGAACCGATTTTTCCATAATTTTCGAAACTACACTTAATACACTAATTGGTCTATAATTTCCAACATCTGTTTTGTCTTTCTTTTTTTGTGGCGTGCGCCTGTAATCCAGCTACCAGTGGAAGTTAAAAACTGATTCAGCGGACCCAGGTTCGAGACTGAGTCACGTCTTTCGGATGACGTTAAAGGTCGGTCCCAGACGTAAATAATCATATCTGATTGATACACGTCTGTAAAAACCCAATTACACACACACACACACACACAAACGCGGCATGCGCTGAGCGAGCCGAGCACGTGCAGAAAACAAAAGTCAAAACAACAACAACATCAACCAAAAAGTCATCATTCCTCTTAATCTACATTCCATCGGAAAAAGACGAAGAGGAAGAAGAAGAAGAAGCCTAGAAGAAGAAGACGATCGAAGAAGAAGAAGAAGATCGAAGAAGAAGAAGAAGAAGAAAAAGAAAGAAAAAGAAAAAGAAGGTCCCGCGGGTTCAAAACCCGAAGTAGATTAGCTATATACTGCCCATGAGACATTAATCCGCGTTACCAAGTCCCTCGGATATCACTAAAAGCCATAGGTCCCCTGGTTGCTTTAACAAGCATAGACTCGTTTTCCCAACAGTCGGGAATATAAATAAACATCATCATCATCGTCTTCGAGGGCGGATGATGTTCGTCATCATAAATATTGATCATATTTGTTTATCAGTGATTGTATCATCTCTTTGCGTTGCCATGGCAGCTTCAGCCCACTCACCCATTGTTGTTGCTTTTTAAACAAACATCAAACATTTGCAACCCGTTGCGAAAATATTGCGACAAACATCAAATCTCTCATCTCCGTTCCTCTATCATCATTTAATTTTATTCATCTAATCTCTGTCATCATTCGTTGAAGAGTCCTACTAAACGCGCAATAATTATTGGCAAACTTGAGTTCATTCTATTTCAAATACCTATAAAATACATTGTATCCCCCATGAACGCCACTTCCCGTAACACAAGGTCGAGATGAGCCCTTCGTGGGTTATTCCCATTTCAATTTCGGAGAAGAGATAATGAGTAACTCGCGTTTGTTTGAACCGATGGGAAATGAACATGGTCGTGGAGGAAATGGCGGGAAGTTGGCATGGATAGGGGGTGGGGTGAGATATTGGAAACGAACTGAAATTGAAGACAATAACCGCAGTAATGAGCATAATAGGGCTACACTCTCATTTACCCTGCTACTCTATAGGCGTATCGGGGCACATTTTCGCCAGGGGTGACCCCTCTTAACCTGATCAACTCTCCAGTATCTAAAAAATGACATTTTATTATATGGTAATTCAACAAAAATGTTAACACGTCACTGGAATGGACTACATAACTAGATAAGATTTTTTTTTAAATACATACTAGTATTCGGGAACTTCGCTGCTGTATAATTATGAGAGCATGTTCGGGCACATTGCTGCCCCAGTATGTGGTGATGTTGCCCAAACTTATTGGTATTTTCACAATTTTTCGGGGGCACCGGTGTGACCATGTGCATGGATGAAATGCGAGAGATCAAAGCCATCGATTGAGGGAGGGAAGGGGGTTGGAGGGGCTCGTATCAGCTTCTTTTCAGGTTGCCTTGCTTTTTCCCTTTCTTTCTCTCACCCCCCCCCCCCCTTCCCCCCTCTCTCTCTCCCCCTCTCTCTCTATCTCTCTCTCTCTCCCTCCCTCTCTCTCTCTCTCTCTCTCTCTTTCACTTTCCCCTTCCCTTCTCAAAGTTTCGCCATTCGATGGGACAGAGCATCTTCCCACGTACTCCTAGTATCTAAGCCATCGTGTATATATATAGTAGAACATGAATTTGAATCTTCCCAAAATGTAAGGAAATTATAATATCTTGAATTGAATTGACCCATGAAAGCTTGCAATAAGCTTATTTAATTACTTATCAATCAACACTTGTCCTCCGTGCCCTAAACAATCTTAAAGACATGTTAATGAAAATGATAACAAATAAAAAAAGGTTATGTATTTCTGACAAATTATATTAGACTTCGGAGTCGAGTGGTTAACGAAGGGAGAAATAATTTCCGTAAAAGGCGGCAACATGGAAGAGTGGCGATCTGTAAGGGGAGGGGTTAGGCACGCAACGGAAATGTTTTGGGGTTAAGAAGGGGAAATATTTGATGGAGTAAGGAATGCGTAGGCCAACAATTATCAATTCGTACTTATGACTGTCAGGATTAATTTGAAAATAAAACCATAATCGGTCAAGTCATGTAAAGAGGTTATTTGTTGACAAAATTGTTAACGACTTCCAATCTTCGGGTATAGTCTGCAGGCTTATGCCAAATCTCTTCATCAATTATTGAAACAAAAGCTTCGAGGCTGGCGGAAGCCATGCAAAAAGCCGTTAACCTCTCTGCGACAACATTAATCTAACCGCAATAAAGCATCATTTTTCTCAAGTTTTGACAGGTTTTTGAATAATTATATTGTTTATTTTTCTTTTGTGGGGAGAGGAGTACTCGCGGGTTGAGAAGTCATTCTAGGTTGTATCAATTTCCCTTGGGCCTTCTAACGGGGGTGGGGGTGGGGGTACGCGGGCTTTGTCATATGCTGGAAAAGAAATAAATGAAATAATACTTGAAATAAAAAAAAGTTTATCATTGAGGTTGAAATGAAAGGGGAAAAGTAATGAAATTAATATCACCAATATTATATACAATAAAATATCATTAATATTGTTTAGAGATTTTACGAGATCATCTTTAACTGAGCACCACTGTTTTCCCCTGTTAAAGGACTGGGGGTTTATGCTAATAAATATAACGGGATATGTGATAACAAAGAGATGACATCCCCCCCCCCCCCCCCCACCTCAAAATCGCAGATTTGTCCTAAATTCTACAAACTCTACTAATTTGAGTTTTCCATCAGCACACGAGTTTATGCACGCGTGTATCTATAAAAAAACTTGACAAATTACTTCTTTAACGGAAATTAATGCGGAATGGAACAATTTAAAAAACGGTTTTAAGGTTACGCCTTACCTTTGCAATTGTCATATTGCCAAGCAGTTTCTAATCATTTCAGTATCGAAAAATACCTACAGCCATGGAAAAAAATATTATCCTAAGCATGGTAACTAATAGTGTTATTTTTGTGGTAAGAAGGAAATAAAATATCATAAAAGCAAGGTACAGTTGCTGGAAATTGTTATTCATTCAATGAAATACAAAGAGAAATAAGTTTAATAATTTTGTATGCATATCATAGTACCCTTATTACAAAAGCTTCGTCTAATAATTTTTTTCCAGGGTTGTACATCTTTTAACCGACAAATGATAATTTAATCGACGTGTTCCGTCAGAAGGAAACATTTTAGAGGGATTCAATAACTCTATTTCCTAGCATATACTCCTCATCCAGGTGCGGATCCAGGAATGTGTAATAGGGGGCACACAAAAAAATTCTGACAAGCAACAAGGAAAAAAAAAGGTTATCAGATTTGTTGGGTCTAGTTTTCCTCCAAAATTCTCTACCAAGCAAAAAAAAAGGCGATATCAGTTCAAAAAGGGAGAGGCACAATTACAAAAAAGGAGGCACAAATAATGTACATTTTCTTTTAGGGGTGATACGGGCCGAAAGTGTTCCCTCCCCCCCCCCCTCCCCCCGCTAAATCCGCCACTGCCCCTCATAATATCTTATCCTCCCGTAATTAACCCCATTTCAAAGTGAAAAGGCTAGAGCAGGTGCGGATCCAGAAATTTCTAAACTGGGGCACAGTGCCGTAAAAGTACTCAATAAAGGGGGCTTATTTTTTTATTGTGTACTTAAGGTATGCCAGTTGGGTTTCAAATGGGGCCGATTTTCCCCTTATGTAGATCCGCCACTGGACTAGGGTAAATATGATTTGACTGACAGAGAATGAGGATGGAATATTTAGAATTCAAAGACTTTCTATCTTCTGTCTTCCTTCATCACGTTATTTCCCTTTCTTTGTTTTTCTTCAACTTTCAGTATTCTGTCTCCTGAATTTTCTCTACCGTCTTTTTCCTTCTTGTTTCTTCTCCCCCCCCCCCCCCATCATTTCAATATAATTTCAATGTCTTTCAATATCGAAGAATTCCTTTCTTTTCCCCCCTCAACTTTCACCCATGCATGCCCTTTTTTCAGCTTCTATCATACAACTTATACGCTACTCCTATAATATAATATAAATCAAAACACTGTCCCATTATTTCCAATATGATTCGCGAAATAAACACCAAATCATGAGAGATTCATGGTTTAACCCGATGCCTACGGGAACCCGGTGACCCCTGCATTAAGCCTATGGGCATTAGAGAATTCAGTCGTCAACGGTTAACGGGTCGCCATGTGAATTCACGTCAGTCGTCACTTGTTTAGGAGTGAATATCGAGTGAGTGATTCTTAGCGAGTGTTCTCTAAAATGAGAGTGAATTTTCACTCTATTATCACTCTAATGGGGAGTAAAGTCAGTTATTACTGGACTTTTGTTTAATATATTTTTTTTGGAGAGAGAGAGAGAGAGTACTTACCATGTCGGGTTGAACGGTTCTACTGTTCACATTTTATGCAAGTAACTTTCAATTCGGTACTTTATTCAGATCATTTATAGAAATCTGAAGACTTAGTATATAAATCATAAGACGATTAAACAAGGAATACTACTCTCAAGTATGAATAGCTTCAAACTTCCAGATGCTCACATCACGGCTTTGATAGACTATGACGGCTCGGTCTTCACTGAGTGAAAGTTTCCGATCTGCGATAATGCTGATCAGATGCTGAAAGGGCGGATAGAGGAAAGGGATGCACAGCCCTTCATAACGTGGGCTTGAATGAATTGGTAACATGAAAAGGGGAAACGGGGGCGACCCCCTAACATAATTGTTTCCTTTCTTTCCAGACTATGACAGTGTGTGTGGATCCCTTGCTAATATGCTTTGGATATTGACCAACGACTCTCTAACGAGGAAAGATTGCATCAATCAGCATTGTCTGATCTATTGATATTAAAGTTTTTTCGAAAGGATAGGATATAATTATTAGATACATAATGACAGCTATTTGCAGTGTTGCAGGTGTACGAGGCGGGAAGGTGGCTGGGGCTGCAGTGCCCCCCCCCCCCCGCCCCGGATTTTAAAAATGCCTCATATTATTCGGGCAGCCTGATGCCCGAAAGGCCTCATCTAACAGGACAGAGAGGTACCCGAATAATGATTTCTGTACAATTTCAATACAAAAAGTGTCAAAATGTTTACTCGCATAAATTTAGAAACTGCAAAGTTGATATTCTGGCACAAGGCATCAGCCCCTCCCCCCCCCCCCCCCCCCCGCGATCATGTGCCCGTATACTATTATGTATGCAATGTATGCATGGGCGTTAAAGAAATCAAACCATAAATTCCAATCTTGAAACCAAAGTTAGGCATTCCAGTTGAACTTCCAGAACAAAAAGTCTTCAAGACTTTGGAGGGAGGAGGAAAGGTCGCTTGTAAAGAAATCCAATACCGATTTTCGGAAAGGGCATTTTCCTATTTATCAAATTAATTGAGGAATTGAAAAGACACCCTACTGTATACCATTACTAGAGATGCTTTAGGGGCTAAAATACACCATGCAACACATGTACAGGAATAAAACTACCACAAACTGCAACAAACAAAACTTTATTTTATATAATATTCTATATAAAATCCACGTGTTGGCATGCATATGAAGACACAAAAAATAAATAAAAGTCGTTTCATGCTTTAAGCCAACGTATATTTGTATTCTTATGAAAAAGAATATCGGGTTGTGACTGCAAAACAGAATGACACTCATACTATATATTTCTTGTTTGTAAATTGAATAGATCTTTGTGTTTACAATAAAAGTGCAAGAAAGTTCATTATTTTAGGTATAGCTTTTACGTAGACATATCGAGATATAAAGAGCATCCGTTAAGATGATTATAACAAGTGTCTATCGTGTATTAATCCTGATGAATACCCATCATAAGATTTGCCTGAGCTATTATCTATTTCCTGCACTACACTTTCGCTCGTTTCCCAAACTCAACAATGAGGACCATAACATCCCCCTATTGCATGTCTCGCATACAACCCGGATAATTCTTTATGAGTCACTCTTAGTTACCGGCTTCCTCATATACCCCTCTGTCTCTCTCCGAGCGTTTAAATTCTTTCTGTGATACCTCATAGCAGCAATTTCATCCGTGAACTACACAGAGTCACTTTCTCAATCTGCACACCTTCATAAGTATCATATTCCGTTAGCTCGTTGAAGAGAGAGGGAAAGAGAAAGAAGAAAACAGAACAGAGCAACAAACTTTTAAAAGAACGCACATGTTCTCGGACTTGCATAAATATCTTTTTGTCCGACGAAGGGTGGATGAGCTTTCTTAGAATAACAGATAGCTGAACGAATTTACAGGAGAAATTTATGTAATTCAACGCACGTATGAGTTAATCGCCGATTGGCTTTGGAACGGAGCAACGCCCTTGTTTGAGCTACAACAGTTATATGCATTACATCGTTGGCGGGCGTCATAATTAACGTTAACAACTTTTGTTAACACATTTAAGTTGTGGTTTGGTAATATTCGAGTTGCAGTTTCGTGCTAATGGAAGATACCTGATTGTTTTTTGAATCTTGGATGAACTGTTTTATTTGATTTCACTACGTGACAAATCATACGGCTGTCTTGAAACCGGTGTCTCATAAGCTATACGAAGAGAAAATTGACGCATTGTGTATCTCGTTCGCAAAAATACAAACTGGTACAAAACACGATAAAGAGCAATCAAATAAGACAAAAACTCGAATGGACGTATCGAAAGAAATTCATTATAAGACTTTTTGCTGGGACTAAAAGCAAACTGATTTTGAATGGTCACAAAAGTGACTGCTGATAAGCATTACATTGAACGCCCGTCTGTCATTTTCATTCCAACCTTCAAACCATACCGAGATGTCATTACCAGGGTGAGGAGACATTTATTTGAAGTTTTCATCTGACTTCATAATTAAATAAAGATTTTCAGCCAACAGGATTATAAATTTCTCATGTTGAGCTAAAAGTTGTTAGCTGAATGGATTGTTGATGCCAGACCTGGATCTCGTACTTTCGTTTCGCTTTCGGTAAGAATTTTTACAGTATATACAACATCATAAAACTGTATGCGCTCTTGGCAATAGTTGGTTTTTAGTCAGTATAGCATTATTATTCTGGGGAACATAAGTAATATATTATCAAACTTTTTTCCAGAGCTCACATGGTATTGATTAACATACCAAACAGTTTGAAATATCTTATCAAAGAGTATTATCAGGTTATGATTTGAAAAAATAAACCTGAAAATGAATAGGACTTTCAAAACACAGGTACAGTTGATGGTGACAGATGATCATAAAGGAAAATATCATAATTATATACATAACCCCTATTATATATTTCTAACATAATTCCTGTTCCTATGTCAGTGGCGGATCCAGGATTCTTTTCCGGGGCACCAAAACGTACTTGTAGATCGAGGGCAAGAAGGCACGTGCCCCTGTACCCTTACTCACGACTGTAATCTCGTGTATAATATCGATAACACCATGAACCATATAATCCCTCAAGCCGGTTCTTTAAACATTTTGATCATGCTTTTATGACTTACAATGTAGGGATGATTCAGTCGGGTCAGTCTTCAGACGAGCGTCGTCTTACAACACTTTTTGATACTTAGATGGATATTTATTTTGGGAAACTAACAATGTAGTCACGAGACAGGTTGATTAATCTTTACATTACATGTTAGGAGAGGGAAGGCTGCATGGGTAGGGAAAACTCCCGCTTAAAATAACATTTTACGATTATTTTAGGAGCATGGAGTTAATTGACAGTGTGGTACTTAGATTTAATCTAGAGTCTTATGATGAACAGCTACACGAAACGAGGCCCATATCACGCGCTGTATACATGCATTGTGACCTCGGACCATAATAGGAATGTGATAAAAAGTATGCTCTCAAAATGAGTCAAAGTTGAGCATGTTTGTCATCTGAATTTTATGGAAAGTGTTGTTAATATGACATGACGGCAGGTGCTTTGCGAAAGGGGATGACGTGTGGGTGTGGCACACCCCTTAACATTTGTATTGGCATACGGTATTTGAATAAAATCTTCGGACATTTCCATTCTTTTTTTTTTCTGTCTGCACGCTGTTTAATTTTTACACCTCTCTACCATTTTCATAAAGAACGAAACAAAAAAAAGAAAGAGAAAAAAGCGACGTCCCCGTTGGCGCAAGGTTGTTCGAGGCCTGACCAAGAGAGCATATCAATATAGGAACCTGATCCGGGTGAATAGAATATAGGAATATACCTACTTCCATAATTCACTGCCACTACAGAGACATACATGCACAGTGACGGAGCTACAGGGGGCATGGGCTTACCCCCCCCCCCCCCCACCCCTTCCTGAGTGGTGAAAAAAAGGAAAAGAGATAGATACAAATGAGAAAAGGATCTAGGAAAAATGAAGAGGGCGGCGTGAAAAGAATATTATACGACCCCCCCCCCCCGCCCTCACCCTAATCGATTGTCTTGTGAGTTCGCATTTCCGAATCACCGCCCCCCCCCCCCATATCTAGACCCACGTTATGCCACTGTTTATATGCATGTACGTTGGCGAATCTTTAGCTCCACGGTATAGGGCACTGTCATTTGCTTTCAAATTGTCAGCGTCATCATGTGCTGATGTGGTCATTGTTTATGTGACATCAGTATACAGTATGAACCAGATATATGGTCAGGTTTCACGTTTGTCCCCCACCCCCCCCCCCCCCTCACACACATCATAACCATATTAGATTAGATTTTCAAGGAATTATACATTATACTGTTGGCGGGCTCTTGAGCTATACTTCATTAAAAGTACATGGCGTTTCTTGGCAGGTATCACTGTCAATGATCAACAGGTTTCCAGAAGACACTTTTATTTGAATCTAAATATTTTATCCTTCAACTCAGCTCAACCCAATGGTTTTCATAGGTTTATATTCAGCTTGAAGGGTAGTAGCACCTGTGGTAAAAACAGGGTGGTGAAAGAAATCTGACGAATTTTTTAATGCGAAGGCTACGAATGTTTGAAAACTAAGATCATTATTCTGTGCGACCTTTTTTTTACACTTTATCATTATGAAAGTGTTATTTCGTCATCCAAGAAAACTACAGAAGATTTTCTTTTTAAATTGCGAAAAGACCTCCTCCTTGCCTGAACATGAAGTGACGGTTGTCCGAATATTGGAAATTTCCAGTATTCCCGAGGGGGCTGTAGCTTAGACCAAGACTCCCGCATCGTATACCTATGTCTACAAGTTCCTCCATTGACGCCCCTGATATCTGTAAAATGCTGTTGATAGTGCTGTTGCCTGCACAGCCTTCTACTAATTTTCCTGTCTTTAAAAAATAATTACCGAACCTTTATCCTTGATCATTTTGTAATATCCCCGATGCAGACTCCACATGTGACTCCAGCTACCCTGGGAAATGTGCTACGAGCAAAAATATTATCGAATGGCCTAAAAGGGTCCTGAACTCATATTGTGACGTAGTCTGGAAAAAGATATTTCTGGAGTCGTAATGCTATATTTAAAAATGTCTTCTATGACGTCGAAGAGTCCTCTAAATGACAGATGAATCCTACGTATTAATATCGCCAGTCTCCTCCTGCTGATGACGCGACGTTGCTATGACTGAGCTCATTGAGATAAGATCTGCGCCTCTAACCTACTTCGATTCTCAACATGTGGAAAATTTGGTGTATTGCCATTCATAACTTTATTTCATAGTTTGACTGACGCATCTTCAACAACATGTGTCTTTCGGAAAATTCGTTTTTGTCTGAACAACAGTTTGGAAGTAAAAGAGATCGACCAACATCATTTAGCCACAGAATAACTTTATTTGTATTTCGGTTCATGCATTCCCCATCATAACGTATAAAGAGAATAGTAAACTGAAAAGAAATACTATTATTGATAACATAAATCAGTGGACAGGGATGTCTTTTAAGCAGCTAACTAGAACAGCTGAAGACAGAATGCAGAACCTCCAAGCTATATGGGACATAGATAGAATATAGTATAGGCAAACAAATAGTAATATCCGAATTAATTGGATATTTTCCTATTCATTCTGAATAGATTCCCGTTTAGTGTTCCTCACCCTACGAGTTTATCGTATTTATATTAGAATAGATTCTAGTCATATCTGAATAGATAATTTTTACAGTGGTGAGCCATTTATACTACTTGTACTATATAAGTAATGTACATGTATATTTGCCCCAGCTCTTAGTGAGAGCAGAGAGTGGAGTCTTCTCCACTCTCAGCCTTCTCATCTGGTTTACAGTCCTTCTCAGGACTTCACACTTTCAAGATAGATTACTTCTACACTCTCTGTATTTCTATCTCGCCTTTCCTTTTCTTCTCCTCTCAACTTTTCTCCATTTTCTTCTTCTTACTCAATAGTCCTTTTGAGGACTAACCACATGGTGAACCGTAAACCTTAAAGTAAATATTTCGATGTTTTCTATAACTAATTCGAATTGAGTAACACTTAAACTAATTTCACGACGATTCAATATGATAGACAATACCTTTAAGTCCCTCAAACTGAGATAGTAGGCCTACTGAAAACGGAGCATTTATTAGTTCCCTCAAAGCTTAATAAATTTGATATTTGGAACTAAAATATTGAAAACTGTCTTGAAAGTCGGCTAAAACTATATATTACCCCGCGTATATATGTTGATATAGTAATTCAAAACTTCAAAGTTCTCTATTACTAGTTTCCTTATTTCCAACTAGTCCAAACATTTCGTGCTATTCGGAATAATTATCGTTTCTCACAACGTCTTGCGTGACAAAATAGTGCCTCCATTTCATTCAGTCCGTATTATCGTAAAATGGATCCAGTGATACTTTACCTCAAACTATGAGTCAAGTTCACCTGTTCAAGACCGTTTTAACTCTTTCGTTCAGGTTAATTTTGAATGAGTGTGTGGGGAAAGACACCTGGAAATAATATAGTTTGCTTCTCACGACAGTGGGGTAGCGTGGGTCCAACTATAGAGGGGCCGTTCTGGTGTATGTGTCTGTGTGTGTGGGGAGGGGGGGGGGGGTGGAATGCGAATGAAAAAGGCCAACGAGTGAGATGTGGGATGGGGTCGTTTCATCTTAATTTTTCCACGTTGCCTTCCCCCTCTTCCTTTCTTCTCCATTTGTTTCAGATGGAAGGTAGGGGCACATACCTCGATCCCTTTCCCCTATGTAGCTAGCTAAGCCATTCTCTAACGCAAACTACTTGAGTACACCTCCCGTATACCACCAACCACCAAATTGAAAACGTAGGCCTATTTAGATATCGGTCTAAAATATGATTTAACTGTAGATTTACGAAACCTGTTTTTTCCTTCTTCTTCAAATCGCAATAGGCTACTTCCAGTTTGAATTAAACGAATGTTAATGATACGAATTAATAGAAGGTGGTCTGACTCCGAAGTCTGACATTTCAGGCTTTACGGCTATGAAGGTAAGGTTAGTACATTGTAAAAACTAAAGTGCTACTTTTAGGGGCCTAGTGACTGCACCTGAAATGCTGTTTATAGCACTTGTAGTGTGCTAATTTACCAGCAAAAAATAATGTGACCGTGGCGAGCCTCGAACCAGGTTCCGCTGATTGAGAGGCGCTGACGTTACCGATGGACTAACGAATGCTTCTTGCAATCCAGTTTAGTCATGGGAGTCAAGTAGATAACATGAACTATGTGGTGTCGTAAATTCACTATGTAACAATATGATCTGCTCTAAATCGTACGATGTGAGTTAGTCTAGCGGTAATGCCAGCAATTCTCGATCAGCGGACCTGGTTCGAGGCTTGCCAAAATTATTTTTTTAATGAATGTTTAGCAGTTTAAGGAGCCGGTCCAGCTCCCGTGAAAGTGCTGAAATAGCACGCTGTGTGCATTCAATAGCACTCTGAGTGCAGTCCCTATGCATGCCCTCAAAAAGTGCTATATACAGCACTTAAGTTTTTACAGTGTATAGTTGTGATTGGGTTTTAGCTTAGTTTTAGGGCTAAAGTTACGCCTAGGTTTCGTTATTGTCTTGTAGTCAGGGATAGAACTACCAGTATAGAAGTATAAGAAATTTACAGCAGGTCAGTATTGTTGCCGGACCATGTGGCGTAGTGCAACCTATAGCCCACAAACTCACTTTGAAACTGTTACACCGTGCAGACAACAGGCACTGATGATCATTGGCAATGAGGCCTTTCTGATTGATCTTGCTGTTTAATTGACCATTTCCTTAAAGCAAAGCCACACTACTCGCAATGTTTAGATCCTAACCGATGGAACATCATGTAGATGTCCCACTGACAGGTTAAAGTGTTTGATGAATGGCATAAGATTTCTTATTTACCTTATAGGATAATTGCATGCGTATTAAAATCTTACTGAGAGAGGTCCGAACAAAAATTTACGTAGATTTTGTTGAGCGCTTTACCTCTGACACCCCCCCCCCTCCCTCCCTCTCTCTCTCTCTCTCTCTCTCTCTCTTTCTTTGTCTCTCTTTCTCTACCTCTCTCACTCAGCTATACATAAAATGCAGAACACAGCGACGAAATTAAACATCAAGTGCAGCCATAGGCCCAATGCATTATCAGATATGTGTGTGCTTGCATGTGTGTGTGTTGTGTGTGTGTGGGGGGGGGGGGTATTTAAAAAAATGATGGCAATTATAAACGACAATGACCAAGTCAACATCAATATAACACAACACATGATGCACATATGCACATACATGCAGCAACTGGCTAATGATTGGCAGCTAGGGTGGGGTTCTGGTTATGATGATTATCATTTGGGCCACTCCCCTTATAAATGACCCACACCCACCTAAGTGACCCACACCCTCGCATTAACATGTTCTGCGTGCCTATTTCGTCTTTTACTCGAAGGCTTTAAACCCCCCAGGAACAGTTGAGCGACTGATCATACTTTATCATCAGATATATCCGGTACGAACCTCGAAAGTAAGAGTCTTGTAATAATGTTGAAAATACTTAGTGTCATGAACAACGCCGGGCAGCTCTTTCAATGTGCATTCGCAAGTAGTGCCTTACTGCATCCTTACTTTTTCATTCCATATTATCTTATGCTAAAAAATTAAAAAGTATAAAACGCATAATTTAAACTTGTATTACCAGATTACTGTGATAAAGAATCAAAGCCAATTTAGTGTTGTGGACTGTAATGTCAACAAGTAAAAACAGTTATCGAGTGATGTACCCGGGTGATGTATTTTGTTTGGAGCTAAGAAGATCTACCTGGCTATTTCGTCTCCTTGCATTTTAATTGCCGAATGCACGTAGAAAAACAAAAGAAATGAAAGAAAATAGAAGCACAGACATTTTATAACTAAGAAGGGTAAAAAGTTGGGGGGAAAGTCATTCAGCAAGAAAGTTTCAGTCATTTTTAAAGCAATATGAGACAGATTTACGTACAATTCAAACAGTTTCGTTCTCTCTCTCTCTCTCTCTCCCTCTCTCTCTCTGTCTCTCTCTTCCTCTCTATAATAGCATCGATTTCTATAGCGTAAAATAGAGCTGAGATGTAGTTTCAAGCTCCTGGTTGGTTGTTGTCGTGGTTGTGACGTCTTGTAAATAGTTTATTATAAATTTAGGCATGAGAACAACTTCCCTCTCCATTCTCCATAACAGACAATAATTACTTGGTCAAATCTGTGTGCTTGTGTTATGACTGATGCGTCACGCGTGCTCAACTATCTTAATATCTCCCGTCCGTTCACCTAGTTACCATAGCAACGAAACCCTCGAATTGACGCTCTTCTCAAACTATCTCGTCCATACCTTGTGTGTTGAATCTAGGTTATGCTTTATCACTATCTAGACGTCTCTCTTTGTCAAGGTAAATTCGTCATCAAAAGTCAAAATACGCAAAATCTTCTTGTCGCATCTTGAAGAGATTTGAGAAGGTGACGTTTAATGGGATTAACAAGATTACATCGGTATAATTATCTCTGATTTGTCAGTGACAGGTATTTATCTGGAGATTTGTCACTGACAAATGACATATACTATCCAAAATAATAAGCAGGCCGACTAATGCGTAAATCGTGAATGAATTCATTTCAAAGAGACTTTATTTTACAGCTTTATAAAATGAGACGAGAATAGATTCAAGACCTTTGTATCAAATTTGCATATAAATATGATTCGTCAATATAAACCTATATTTCCTGAACATAAAGGCGTCTAAGTAACACACATTTGAAACTTTTATAGAAGTTTTTAAAACTATATTAATGTGAAATCAAAGTAACTAATGCAAAAATCGGGATTCTACTCTTATAATTTCATGACATAAAGATACAGGTTGGATGAATGTATATTAATAAGATATTGATTTCATTCTCTCATTTTCATCAGATTCGCTTGGAAGTCAACCACATTCTTATCATCATGGCGCTGGCCGTAAACTCGAGATTCTCTTCACGACCATCTTACTACACTGAGGAAACCCAGCCTGCTGCAGATACTCGACCTTTCTCTTACCATAACCGTCCAGGAAACCCTAGAGTACCTGCCGTAATCCGCGATGAACCATGCGTCGATTCTGACATCTATTTTTCAACTCCAAACGTAGCGGGATTCGCAATGAACTTCCTCCGCCTAGACCTCCGCGCTCGCCGAAATTCTCCAGGATGGCCCCGTCGAAACCTCCTCGAACACCACCGCGATCACCACTAGCTGGAAGGGCGCACCTGGCCTATACTCAATCCGATTCCGATCTTCACAGTCATGTAGGTCTTCGAGTACCTGGTCACGCAGCACGGACACCACCACCGTTAACTCCTCCCCATGGGTTCGGGTCCAAACAGCACTTCTTTCCTTCAGATGAGAGAGCACCAAGGTCACCAAGGATCCCACCCAGGAGCTTCCATCCTCCTGATGATACCCCTGCTGTTCCTCCAAGATCTCCCAGGCTTCCGCCCAAACCGATGAAGCTATCCCACCTCCCTCCTCCGACACCCCAGCCACTCGTTGGCAGGTCCATTTCAAACCGATCTGACAGGTCGGAACGCGCCCTTTCGCATGACCCAAGAACCGACTTCAAGAAGATGACACGACAGACAAGCGCAGATACTGTTCGCATCGCTGCCCAAACCGAGAGAGAACTGCTTAGATCCGCACCTCCACCTCCAAAAGCTACCCCGACAATTACTGAACAACCAAAGTCTACTCGAATTCCGACCAACGAAGGGCAAAATGGAGGAAAAGGTGGAAAGGGATCGAAATCAAAGAAAAATAATAAACCAGGTGACAGGGAGGCGTTCGAGATCGAAAAACCTGAAGAAAAGAAAAGTTGTTGCAATCATTGCGCGAAGATCTGTATCAACGATTGCTCAGAATTCCTGATAGAGCTTTGTCTTGACTGACGACATTCGCGATCGATTAAAGCTGAAGTATGAAATGGAGAATCATCTGTTTCCATGTAGATGAAGCCTATAGCCGACTTGTGTCTCAAAAGACATGTTCAACAGATGCTATAAAGCAAAACCTTGCATGACCCTTTATTAAAGTTTTTTGTTGTTTTTTACAATATTGTAAATGCATTCCGAGCGGTTTGTCGATGATTTGAAAAAGGATTTGACAAAAATTAAACAATGAACTCAGGATGCCTTTTCAGTTAGTGAAGACGAAAAGGATGAGGGTAATTGGAAGAAGAAAAAAACCCTCTCGACCGTGGAAACTGTTATCCCTTTCTGGTCGATGACCAGAAAATACAGCGAGAAAGGGAGCAGATCATTGCGATGTCTGTTTAAACACTATTAAAACATGTACAGCCATCGCCAGTTCGTTCAGCGTGACAAAGTCAAAGTAGACTCACGCGTGTTGTACATTTTATGTCTTCTTGCGAACTTTCAGTTTCAGTTTCAGTTTAGCTTTATTTCCACACAAATCAATCAAAATATAAATCATACATTTTGGAATACATTCTGGAATAATAGAAATCGATTACATAATATTCAAGAACAGATATGTCACAATAATGAAAAAAGAGTACATGTAATTCAAAGATTTACGTTCATGTATATACTGTAGAGGGGGCCACGTAAAGCGAGGCTTGTTGTGGATAGGCCCCAGTGAATAAAGAAATAAAATAAATGAATAAATAAATAAATGAATAAATAAATTTAAAAAAAAATTATTCCAAGTTCATTGAAGTTACAAGCTAGAAACGGCTATCCGGGATATTACAAAGTGACGAACGGATTTGATCTCCAACTGTCCAAATTCGGTTTCAGAAAGGTTCAAACCAAGGAGTTATCACAGTTTAATCAAAATAGGAGCGAACACTGATGTTTTCATTTGGTTATGATGTTAGCGTGACAAAATGCAACAAAGGGTGATTTTCTGTGGTATTGTGGCTACACAGATAGCTTACGGAAGCGAGTCGTACCGTCGATCAAATCAACATTGACTCACATCTGCTTCGATTGATGACTGCGTCGAATATGGACCATACCAGGAGCGACCTCAGGGTTTTGTAAACTTGAGGGGGGGGGGGGGGGTCCGATTCCCAAATTATTAGGAAAACAGGGGATCCAATCAGGCAAGAAAGGGGTCAACACACGAAAACTTAAAACATAGCAACGAAGAAAAAAAAATGGGGATCCGGACTGCTTGACCACCACCCCCTCCCCCTATATGATCCGCCCCTGCTTAATGTCCAACTTCATTAATTGCAATGGATAAATAAATGTTTTATGATACATTAATATTACTGTAGACCCTATATCTTGACAAAGTTCAAGTCAAGGCATGAAATGCTGATATAACATTGATATCTATCAAATATACTAATATTCAAAGATATAACGTTTTCTGACTGTCTTGCAATCAATGATTATGAGTAGAACAACAAACACAGCGACATACACTGGAGGGGGAAATGCCTCAGATCTCAGGCATTTCAAACTGGAATCTTTCTCTTAAACATCTATTTTGCTGATTACGCACGATCATTTATGTTGTTTGGCCATTCGCCATAAACGAGGCAAAAACCAGGCGACTTTCAGACAGGACTAAAAGCTGCAACATGGTTCTCTATTCATATGATCCAAAAGCGCAGTAATAAGTGCGCCGATAGATGGCAGCAACACAATGTGCATATCAATACGGGAACAAACAATATATAACATATTGGCGATTTATGGTACCAGGATAACACCTCCCTGATGGAACCATGATGGACAATTCAAGAATGTGCGGTGATTACAATATTCATAAAGGCCACCACACACCTTACGATCGGTATGCATCCGATTTTTGTGAAATAAATCGCTATGGCATTAAAATATTGGCATTTTAACAAATGAAATCTACCCTATTCAGGTTCTGAAAAGCAATATGAATACTCAACATAAGGTTTGGGTGAGCGGCCAGCCTTCTACAGGGAATAAGGGCAAAATTAGTTTCAAATCGTAGGCAGTCGTCGTACTCACTACGACTCGGAGCCGATTTGGCCATTCCCCCGACTAGAAAACTCAGCAAAGGCCGTATTATCCATTTTACTATCTGTATGACTATTCAGACCCTCAATCAAAAATATTATTTTCGTTTTTATATGATTTGTCAAATGATATTACATTTTCTTCTGAAATTGGATCGCAGACCAATCGTAAGGTGTGCGGTGACCTTAAGACGAATTGACAATGATGAAATCGAGTGTCATGTTGCATTGAAGAGGGAAGAAAACTTAATAAACTAGATCTTCTACATATTGTCTTCACGAATCGTTCCCATTGTATGAAATTAAAAATTTTGTTTATCTTTGTGTCAAGGTCTGATATATAGGGACCTGCTCATTGCGCCAACAATGGCTGATACTTGTTTCATTGCAAAATAAGTTTTATTGTTCCTTGAAGTTGCAAAAATATCCCCCCCCCCCCTGACGGGACGTTTCCGTTTCCAAACACTTATGAAAACTTCCGCTATAAATTATTATGTAAATATTTCTTGATTTCAATCGTTTTATGGTTGCACGAACCCCTATTTTACAGTAAAAATCCACTGCTTGTGTGCTGAAACTCTTGTTTAATGTTGTGTAAAAAACAACATCAACATCATTGCTCTGCATGATAGAAAGGTTGATACGTTTAGGTGTAAGGGAGTAAAAGACAATGACATAACTATTGTTTTGTATCAAAACTGTAAACATAAATTAGTATTTAGCTGTCACTCTTCATCGAATAATTTCCGCATTTATAATGAAATTTAAATCATTTCATATTATGGTGTCGGGTAACTGGCTAACCACAACCGCGATTTGATCGCTAAACAGTGATAAAATGATAGCTACCCGCTATACGACATGCATCAACATTAAAATGATATATTGATAATAAGTTTATGCCCTATATGTGGTGGTTATTCATGAGTCCCTTGTTTCGGCCGTTACCGTTGAGGTATTGTTTTGAAAGAGCGGAAAAGGTAATTTCTGGTCTTTGGACAATTGTCAAGCCACAAAGAGTTTTTCACAATTTTATTAATGTGAATAGATCCCAGATCCCTGGTGATTTCTCGCAGTATTTGACAAGGGAACACAGCGGGGCAATTAAAATTGACATTCAAAGGAAATTAAAGTTTTTTTGAAAATATTAGTCCCTTTGTCAAGAACGAGCCTACAAACATGACCTAAGTACTGTCAGACAAAGTTTGATAAATATCGCTTATTTCGATGAGGTTAATAAACTCTTTGTCAAGTTCATCAGAAAAAAATCGTAATGTTTTAATATCGTTGGTATATATTTAACACAAGTAAATGAATTGTAACTGAATGTGATTTCTGTGAAATATGTCGTTGTTTTTCGAGCTCAAGTATAAGTTCAATGAAAGTGCATGGAATGAAATGGCAAAATAACAAATACAGTGAAATTATTGTCCTATATGCATTAACTTTGGATTATGCTTCCTCGATGATACATTGGTAAATGCACTGAGTCTGATACAATCAATTTTGATCTGTTGAAGAGAGATAAACTCGCAACTGAATTACGTGACATGCATGCAGTACCTTCCATTGCCTTCCTTGTTAAGGTGACAGTGCAATATGGATTGTTCGATACGGTAGGGGGTGGGGGTAGCATAGGATGGATCCAGCTAAAGCCCCCTTCTGTTTGAAGAACCCGAAGAACGCACTAGAGAGGGGGGAGGCTAGTGAGCCCCCCCCCCCCCCCATACCCTCCCTCCCTCCCTGGTAAAAGGGGTCCGCCCTCACAAATTCATGCCCCCTGTTCACCTTTGAAAAGACCGAACAGGCAAATTTCTGTGTCATCTTATAGCAAAGGAAAATGGCGTTAAGATGCATGATACACAAAGATTGCCATGCTTGGCCTTGTGATATATAGGTGTGCAGTGGGGAAAACTTTGTGAGGGGGTCTCTTTCACCCAGAGGGAGCGATACATTTCATCACCCCCCCCCCCCGTATGTTGGAGATTCCACCATCTTATCAATATGGATACGCCACTGGAAGGGGGAGGGTTGATGTCCTTGATGTAGTCCTTCATGATGAGCGTCTGTCATCTCTCTCATTAGGACTTATCATTCATTCTCTAAGTACTTGCAAATTGTTTCACCATTGTTCACAGTGCAACCGATTGATTAGAGATTTGGCAGGTGTATCAGACAGATACTGGCATAGTCAAGCATCAATAGCTAGACTGAGGATGCGACTATCTTGCCCTCTTCTCCTTCCAGATCTTGTCTAGAGTAATTGCTCAAACGATGGGTTATAGCATGCTAGTTTCCAGGAATTTCATTCATTTAATTTTCTCTCTTATATATCACAGAAATACTAGCTGTTAGTCATTCAATTATTGTCCTTTCAGTTGAATTGGACACATTTAAGATTTAAGATTGAAGTCTTAAATCTATACTGAAAGCATGGCAATTGTGAAAGAAAGAAAATTGAATAAGTGGCCAGGGTGACTTGTAAACCAGGCTATGGATCTGTCATCTCATTATTTGTATCCTCCGCCCCTGTGGTAGGTCAGCGGATACAGAGCATGTCTCCTGTCAATGTTTCTAGCCAAAAATGTACAAATTAAAGGGGGCCTTTATTGTGTATTTCCTTCCACCATCACCCCTAGATCGTCTTACAAGTTGTTACCCTCAAAGCAACCCTGTGATGGGCAGAAAGGGACACAAACTCCCCTCTCTGAGTCAGTTTATTTTGTTACGAGAAGGACTATTCAAAGAAAACAAAAAAAGTTGACGACATCATAATTCCTGAAATATGGAAGCAGCTCTGAGCCACAATATACAGAATATGAACCATTGTGGGGGCCGATTTTATTGTGAGGCTCCATTTACACAGATTTCTGTATTATGTTACAAAGTTATTTGTATTATTTTGCGAAGGTATGCAGACCGGCCTAACGGTCAAATATGGGTTATGTATGTACTTGAAATATAATAGATCTGTCCTTCTACACTCCATCCATTGTCTTCCATTTGTTCGGTATATATGTTTTTATCTCTTAGTGGGCTTTTTTTTTCATGAATTATGTAATCTGATTGGTCAATTTGTCTGAGATATAATTCCGTATTCTTGACCAATAAATTATATGTGTACACTTTAAGGGATAAAAACCGTTGCACCCTGCTTGTTCTCACGAATACGGGAAATATCTACGTTCTGGTTCCATATTCCGTTCCATTCGGCCTCCGGCCTCATGGAATATGGAACTAGAACGCAGATATTCCCGTATTCCGTGAACAAGCAGGGTGTAACTAATATTATTCGTCACATCAGCTGTACTTACGAATGTTAATCATTCATCCACCACTTCTTATAGGTGGAGTGTGCACTCCTAAAAGGTTGGGTAAATTTAGTTGGGCAACTGCTGGTTGGTTAAAAATGGCCAGCGTTGTGTAACTCTTGCCCAAATCTCATAATGAATTAACCAATTTTAACCAATAGTTGTGTGGACAGTATGATGCCCAGTGTTGGTTAGAAGTTGGGCATTTTTTGCCCAATTATTTAAAGAGGGTGGGGATTATGTCAATGACATTTTTAATGCATATTCTCTTTAGCATTTTCCAAAGGAAGTTTCAATTTTTTTAATGTACTCGTTTATTGAAATTGAAAATGCATGGATGTTTCAGTCAAACAATATTATGTGGCTAGCGACTTACTGTTTG